>CM053037.1:193742439-193747439 GCA_028564925.1 Lithobates sylvaticus | reverse complement strand
TTGAGCCCCGGAGACGTATTACAGACACTATTTCCTGGTTCTATACCTGGTCTTTTAGGTCTGTTTCCACCATATTGTCCCCTAAAGAAGACCAATTGTGGTCGAAACATGTTGGGCAATGATTGGTGGTTGTATAATGGATTCAGTACTTGTTATCTTTGTTACTGTACATCAGACTAGGAAATGTATTGTATAGACCAGAACAAAAATTTTACCTTGTTGTATAAAACAAAACTTTTTTTACTTTTATATAAATAAATACACTTTGGTTTTGAATTTTAAATTGCTGCAACAAAATCCCATGGGACCCACTGGTTTTACTGATATTTTTTTTTACTAATACGAGTGTTGTGTGCCCATAAAGTCCATGAACTGCAGTCCAAAAATGTATTATTCTTGTTTCATATCAATAGGACGTGGAAATTGTATGTTTTAGATCAGCAAAAATCTAATTTCCCAACCAGTTTTTTTTTTTTTTTTCCCATTGGTCGTCCCCATCCCCCCCCCCCCCCCCCCCCCCCCCCCCCTTTTGTGACAGACAAATTTTTTTTTTTTATTTGTTCTCATGAATATGAAGGGTCTCTGTGATGTCACTGGTCTCTATTGATTGGATAGGCTGTGTTCTCATGAATATTAAGGGTCTCTGTGATGTCACTGGTCTCTAGTGATTGGATTGGCTGTGTTTTCATGAATATGAAGGGTCTCAGTGATGTCACTGGTCTCTAGTGATTGGATAGGCTGTGTTCTCATGAATATGAAGGGTCTCTGTGATGTCACTGGTCTCTAGTGATTGGATAGGCTGTGTTCTCATGAATATGAAGGGTCTCTGTGATGTCACTGGTCTCTAGTGATTGGATAGGCTGTGTTCTCATGAATATTAAGGGTCTCTGTGATGTCACTGGTCTCTAGTGATTGGATTGGTTGTGTTTTCATGAATATGAAGGGTCTCAGTGATGTCACTGGTCTCTAGTGATTGGATAGGCTGTGTTCTCATGAATATGAAGGGTCTCGGTGATGTCACTGGTCTCTAGTGATTGGATAGGCTGTGTTCTCATGAATATGAAGGGTCTCGGTGATGTCACTGGTCTCTAGTGATTGGATAGGCTGTGTTCTCATGAATATGAAGGGTCTCGGTGATGTCACTGGTCTCTAGTGATTGGATAGGCTGTGTTCTCATGAATATGAAGGGTCTCTGTGATGTCACTGGTCTCTAGTGATTGGATAGGCTGTGTTCTCATGAATATGAAGGGTCTCGGTGATGTCACTGGTCTCTAGTGATTGGATAGGCTGTGTTCTCATGAATATGAAGGGTCTCGGTGATGTCACTGGTCTCTAGTGATTGGATAGGCTGTGTTCTCATGAATATGAAGGGTCTCGGTGAGGTCACTGGTCTCTAGTGATTGGATAGGCTGTGTTCTCATGAATATGAAGGGTCTCGGTGATGTCACTGGTCTCTAGTGATTGGATAGGCTGTGTTCTCATGAATATGAAGGGTCTCGGTGATGTCACTGGTCTCTAGTGATTGGATAGGCTGTGTTCTCATGAATATGAAGGGTCTCGGTGATGTCACTGGTCTCTAGTGATTGGATAGGCTGTGTTCTCATGAATATGAAGGGTCTCGGTGATGTCACTGGTCTCTAGTGATTGGATAGGCTGTGTTCTCATGAATATGAAGGGTCTCTGTGATGTCACTGGTCTCTAGTGATTGGATAGGCTGTGTTCTCATGAATATGAAGGGTCTCGGTGATGTCACTGGTCTCTAGTGATTGGATAGGCTGTGTTCTCATGAATATGAAGGGTCTCAGTGATGTCACTGGTCTCTAGTGATTGGATAGGCTGTGTTCTCATGAATATGAAGGGTCTCGGTGATGTCACTGGTCTCTAGTGATTGGATAGGCTGTGTTCTCATGAATATGAAGGGTCTCGGTGATGTCACTGGTCTCTAGTGATTGGATAGGCTGTGTTCTCATGAATATGAAGAGTCTCGGTGATGTCACTGGTCTCTAGTGATTGGATAGGCTGTGTTCTTATGAATATGAAGGGTCTTGTGATGTCACTGGTCTCTAGTGATTGGATAGGCTGTGTTCTCATGAATATTAAGGGTCTCAGTGATGTCACCGGTTTCTAGTGATTGGATAGGCTGTGTTCTTATGAATATGAAGGGTCTCGTGATGTCACTGGTCTTTTGGGTAGGCTGCGTTCTCATGAATTTTGAGTTTTATATAAATTTTTCCCGAAAGGCAGTTGTTATACGGGGTAGAATAGTCAATCTCTTCTTCCTTGTAAATGCATAGGCATGCGCAGGTGGTGTGCCTGGGCACACCCTAATCACCCCTTGTGGTGCAGATACCCCCTGCTGACAGTTCACCAAAGCCCCATAACAGGGTTCATAAAACAAATTGTAAAAATGAATACAAAAATAAAATAATAAAAATAAAAACCTACTGACACCATCCACTGCCCTACTAACACTGTCCATGTTTGAATACATTTGGGGTGCACACCCTAATGCAATAGGCATTACACCTATGTGTATATGAATATCATTTATGGAATGATAAACCTTGTTATGGAACAGCGTATGTTCCACATTGTTCAAGCTGGCTTACTTTTGTTACATAAGTGATCCTCTGATTATGATGACCGCGGAGTTATGTGACATTTGTAGGTCATCGGATAATTGGGAACCAGTTGAAATTTTCACAATCAGAACCCATAATTTTAGCCTGATGTCGGGGCATGTAGTCCTGTTAGGCATGGATCGCGTCACTGGTAATCATGGACGTTTATGTAGCTTGGGGAGTCTCTAATATCATCCGGGCTGCACTGTCAGCCCAATAAAGCAGAACTGAACTGCATCATATGGGGTGTGGCACCTCTAATTACTTGGAGATTTGTTTTGCTTATATTTTGAACATTGTTATTTAACTAAACATCAGAACTGGATTATACTGCAAAACATTGCTTTGTGTGGCTTTCCTTTCCACTAGATGCAGGCTGTTTATCAACTATGAGGCAGCAACATTGATACTTTATATTCATGAGAACACAGCCTATCCAATCACTAGAGTCCAGTGACATCACCAAGACCCTTCCATATTCATGAGAACACAGCCTATCCAATCACTAGAGACCAGTGACATCACAGAGACCCTTCATATTCATGAGAACACAGCCTATCCAATCACTAGAGACCAGTGACATCACCAAGACCCTTCCATATTCATGAGAACACAGCCTATCCCATCACTAGAGTCCAGTGACATCACCGAGACCCTTCATATTCATGAGAACACAGCCTATCCAATCACTAGAGACCAGTGACATCACAGAGACCCTTCATATTCATGAGAACACAGCCTATCCAATCACTAGAGACCAGTGACATCACGAGACCCTTCATATTCATGAGAACACAGCGTATCCAATCACTAGAGACCAGTGACATCACCGAGACCCTTCATATTCATGAGAACACAACCTATCCAATCACTAGAGACCACTGACATCACTGAGACCCTTCATATTCATGAGAACACAGCCTATCCAATCACTAGAGACCAGTGACATCACAGAGACTCTTCATATTCATGAGAACACAGCCTATCCAATCACTAGAGACCAGTGACATCACAGAGACCCTTCATATTCATGAGAACACAGCCTATCCAATCACTAGAGACCCAGCAAATTAAATTCAAAATACTAACCACAACCTACAAAGCCATCCACAACTCTGCCCCGAGCTACATCGCCAATCTGGTCTCCAAACATATCCCAAACTGCCCTCCCCGCTCTTCTCAAGACCTCCTCCTGTCAAGCTCTCTCATTTCCTCCTCCAATGCTCATCTCCAGGATTTCTCCAGAGCCTCTCCCATCCTCTGGAACTCGCTGCCTCAACCTGTCTGGCTATCCACTACTCTAGCCACCTTCAGGCGATCCCTGAAAACTCATCTCTTCAGGAAAGCCTATCCCGTCTCCAACTAATCTTTTACCACTTCCATCAGCTCATTCCCCACAGTTACAACCTCTTGTACCACCTCCCCCACCCTATTAGATTGTAAGCTCTTCTGAGCAGGGCCCTCTTAATCCTCTTGTATTTTATTGTATTATAACTGTATTGTCTCCCTTTTATATTGTAAAGCGCTGCAAAAACTGTTGGCGCTATATAAATCCTGTAATAAATAATAAATAAATGAATAGAGACCAGTGACATCACAGAGACTCTTCATATTCATGAGAACACAGCCTATCCAATCACTAGAGACCAGTGACATCACAGAGACCCTTCATATTCATGAGAACACAGCCTATCCAATCACTAGAGACCAGTGACATCACAGAGACCCTTCATATTCATGAGAACACAGCCTATCCAATCACTAGAGACCAGTGACACCCCGAGACCCTTCATATTCATGCGAACACAGCTTATCCAATCAATAGAGACCAGTGACATCACAAGACCCTTCATATTCATGAGAACACAGCCTATCCAATCACTAGAGACCAGTGACATCACCGAGACCCTTCATATTCATGCGAACACAGCTTATCCAATCACTAGAGACCAGTGACATCACCGAGACCCTTCATATTCATGAGAACACAGCCTATCCAATCACTAGAGACCAGTGACATCACAGAGACCCTTCATATTCATGAGAACACAGCCTATCCCCCTGCTTTCTCTGTGCGCTGTTGTCAGCTGTACATTTTCTAGAGTTCTGTTTAGGGTTCAAATAGATTTTTATTATGAGTAAAGCGGGAGGAGGGTCCTATCTCTGTTTTGATGCTTTTTTTAAATATATTTTGGCACTTTGATTTGGAACAGAGCAGGTGACTTGCCTCGGGGTTATTGCTTCAAATTTATTCTTGGCGCAGCACCCAGGAGCTCCGTGTTTTGGGATCACCTTCCCCAGGCTCGATCGCTCTGCGCTGAATATTTGTCATTTTATTGTTTCTGTTTCATTAGAAATCCTTCTGTTTGCTAATATTTA
>CM053037.1:193467439-193737439 GCA_028564925.1 Lithobates sylvaticus | reverse complement strand
GTCGGGACTCTGTGCAGCCAATCAAGTTCCTGTACCCCAAACTCGCTCACCCATGTCTTTACGGAACTTGCTTTGTGTACTGGTCCAAATCAACGTCATCGTGCATCATCATGCACATCGCACTGCATTATATTCTTTACCAGCCTTAAAGGCCAAGAAAACTGTCAACGGGGACCCGGAAGTGACATCACACGTCTCCCCTCTGCTCCACTGAATGTAATGCAGATCGCATTGCAATACAGTCTCTCGGCCTTGATAGCCAGGGAAACTGTCAATGGGGACCGGGAAGTGACATCTTATATATCACTTCTGGGTCAGCAACATGAAGGGGGGGGTGGGGGGGGCACAGCGGACGCGTGGGGTGTGTGGAAGCATTCGGCCACAGTGCAGCCACCTGAATGCTTCCATTCTATAAAAGCCCAGGCGCCAAGAGGCAATTTCTAGTCACCATGGCGATCTGGGATTTGTCGAGCCCCGCTATATCATTTCTTTTTTTTTTATTTGCCTCCCCCCACAAATAGTGGAGTTACCCTTTATTACATTTCAGTTGTCCCTTTTCCACTGTATTGTATTTTGTATATTGATTGCAAAGCCAAGTTTTTTTTTTTTTTTTTTTTAAATAACAAACATGTCATACCTACCTCCACTGTGCAGTTCATTTTGCACAGAGTGGCCCCGATCCTCGACTTCTGGGGCCCCCCGGCGGCGCTGGTAGCTCCTCCCCGCATTGTATAACCCCCCTAGGAGAAGCGCTCTCCCTGGGGGGGGGGGGTACCTTGCGGGCACGCTCCAGAGTCCAGCATTTGCGTCCATAGACATAGAATGCCGGACTCTGCGCCCCCCCCCCCCCCCCCGGCGCACACGTCATTGGATTTGACTGACAGCAGCGGGAGCCAATGGCTGCGCTGCTATCAATCTATCCAAATCAAGAGCCGAGACAACTAGCAGAGGGGGGAAGAGCGTGTCTCCGGCGTGGGAATTACGGACTCACCTGTAATTCCCACGCCGGAGACGTGCTCTTCCCCCTCTGGGGGGAAATGGGGGGTGGGGGCAGTCAGTGACAGAAGTTTTTTTCACCTTAAGGCCCCTTTCACACTGGGGCGGTTTTCAGGCAGTACAGCGCTAAAAATAGCGCCTGTTCACCGCCTGAAAAAAACGGCCCCATTCACTCCAGTGTGAAAGCCGGCGGGCTTTCACACTGGAGCGGTGCGCTAGCAGGACGGCAAAAAAAGTCCTGCTAGCAGCATCTTTGGAGCGGGATAGGAGCCGTGTATTCACCGCTCCTTCCCATTCATTTGAATGGGACACCGCGGTAATACCGCGGCAAAGCGCCGATACGGCGGCACTCTGCGGGGGATTTTAACCCTTTTTCGGCCGCTCGTGGGGGGTAAAACCGCACCGCGAGCGGCCGAATCCCGCTGCTTTAACGTGACCGCGGCTCCCGCCCCAGTGTGAAAGGGGCCTAATAGATGGGATGCATTAAGGTGAAAAAACAACCCCTTTAGTACCTGACTGTCTGCATCAGGCAACAAAGTCCATTTCCTTCCCCGCGGACTGTAAAAAGCTCGCCCCCGATACACGAGGCGTAGAAAAGCACCTGCTATACGTCAACTGAAGCAGCAGCACACCTGTTGTGCTAACAGGTGGAAGAGAGCGATGTGGGGGAATGTCACCGTGCAGAGAGGCGTACAAGCCCAGACAGGCAGAGCTCTGAATGCTGTAGTGCTGTGTAGGTGTGCCAGGAACAAAAGCATTAAGTGTGGCTTACAGGGGGGAAAACTTGCCCGTCCGCCTCATGCTGTGAATGATTAAATAGGACGGTGTTTTGACAAGGTGTCACTGCGCTCCGATTTGCTGCGGTTATTACATCTCCTGCCTAACACCAGAATATTTTAAAAAGATTGCTCAGGAATAAAACCAGATCTGAGCGTCTCCCGTGATCAACATAATCGCACAAGTAGGGCACACCTGCATTCCCAAACGATTTAAATACCGCCCCATAGGTAAGAACTGGTATTACCAGCTGACCATAGTGATTAACCACTTCAGTTCCGGAAGGTTTTACCCCCCTTTCATGACCAGGTCGTTTGCCATTTAGCCCTGCACTACTTTAACTGGTAATTGCGCCGCCATGCAAAAACTGTACCCAAATTACATTTACATAATTTTTTTCCCCACACAAATAGAGCTTTCTTTTGGTGACATTTGATCACCTCTTGGGGGGGGGGGGGGGGGTCATTCTGCTGCAAGCAATAACCACTATGTGTTCTCCAAGCTGGGGCAGCTCGGCGGTGAGGGATTCTCACATCAACACTGTCTGTGTTGATGGGAGAATCGAGTGAAAATTGCACCGTCTATGGCCAGCGAAGGTGAGGCAGAAAATTCTGCTTTGAAAGGTGAAGGGGGGTTTAATCGAGGGGAAGAGGACAGTGCATTCAGAGAAGGGGGGGGGGGTGAAGTGAGGACAGTGCTTTGAAGGCGGTGGGGTGGGAGTGGGGGGTAAGGACAGTGCTCTGAAGGGGAGTTGAAGACACTGCTGTGAAGGGGGGGGGGGGGGAGTTAAAGGGGGGGCTGCTAATAAAGGCAGGGGACACTGATGTGAAGTGGGGGTGAGGACACTGCTATGAAAGGGGGGGGGGGCAGTCAGGAGATACTGATGTGAAGAGGAGTGAGCACACTGCTATGGGGGGGGGGGGGTGTTAAGGGGGGCAGGGGACACTGATGTGAAGGGCGTGAGGACACTGCTATGAAAGAGGGGGCAGCCAGGAGACACTGATGTGAAGAGGGGTGAGCACACTGCTATGAAAGGGGGGGGGGGCAGCTAAAAGACACTGATGTGAAGAGGGGTGAGCACACTGCTATGGGGGGGGGGTGTTAAGGGGTCATGGGCACTGATGTGAAGGGAGAGTGAGGATGCTGGAATGAAGGGGGTTTAAGGGGGGCAGGGGACACTGATGTGATGGGGGGTGAGGACACTGCTATGAAGGTGGGGGGCAGCCAGGAGACACTGATGTGAAGAGGGGGGAGCACACTGCTATGGGGGGGGGGGTGTTAAGGGGTCATGGGCACTGATGTGAAGGGAGAGTGAGGATGCTGCGATGAAGGGGGTTTAAGGGGGGCAGGGGACACTGATGTGAAGGGGGGGGGTTAAGGGGTCAGGGGCACTAATGTGAAGGGGTGGGGGTTAAGGATGGCAGGGCACACTTATGTGAAGGGGAAGGTGAGAACACTGCTATGGAGAGGGGGGGTTGGTTAAAGGGGGCACTGATGTGAAGGGAGAGTGAGGACGCTGCTATGAAGGGGGGTTAAGGGGGGGTAAGAACACATCTATGAAGGGGGAGGTCAAGAGAGGCAGGGGACACTGATGTGAAGGGGGGGGATGAGGACACTGCTAGAAATTTGGGGGGTTAATGGAGGCAGGGGACGGAGGAACTGTAATGGAAAGGGGGGGACTGAAGACACTGATGTGAAAAAGGGGACTGTGATATAACATGTTGGGGGCAGTGATGTGAAGGATCTGAGTCGTTGCACCGGATCTCTAAATTCCATACCTCAACCCAATACACCACCCCCCCCCACCCCCCTTTTTTTTTTTGATCCGCAGTGATGCTGAAAAACTAAACTAAAAACATAAAAAGTGCACGTGAAACATAAAAATATTAAAAACAAAAAGTGCACTTAAGTGTGTGCTTTGTCCACCCCTCGACGGGGTAGGACCTCCCCCTGATCCCCGGGGCGCAAGGCTCCTGGCAGGGACATAGGGTTACATGGTCCGCCTTGCCAGAAGGCCTGGCAGACCCCTCTCCCCGTGGCCAACCACGGAGTACTAGGTCGAGGGACTCACAGGGAAGGAAGGAACCTCCCCCTAGATACGAGAACTCACACCCTCCATCCTAGTGAGAAAAGAAAACACACACAAAAGTGAAAGAGTGACAAAAAATGAAGAAATTCCATAGTCCGGCTCTAGACTTGGTACCTGTGATTCTTCAATCTAACATGCCCATCAGTGACATTTTGGTGATTGAATATCTATCGGTATGTTTTCGGATTATGGGAAGAAACTGAGCAGCTCGATAAAAACCCGCAAACACACCCGGAGAACGTGCATCTTTCCGCAAAGTGTCCCTGGGTGGAAATGAACTTGAGGACCCAACACTGCAAGGTCACCAATGCTAATTACGCATCTACCAGACTATAGTCCTCCTCCACACAGGGCGACAATACTGCTGCACACCATCCAACTTGCTTTCTTCACGAAGGGCCAATCAGGCAGAAAAGTGGGAGATGAATAAGACAGGCAGCAGGAGATAAGACCTCCCGTGTTAAACCCAATTAGAGGCAATTACCGCTCTTGAAAAGGATCTTCAAGACTTAAGATCACTAGGACTGGAACTGGGAGGGGAAAAAAAAAACGTCTACACTTTTAAACACCCAGTAAAGCTCATTAGCAAATTAAACCCCTGTGATCAGTGCCACCTGATACCTAGACCTGAGCGAGAGCCCCGTACAACATGAACAAAGCCTCCATTTGTTAGAAGTGCAAGCAGGCGGTTTTGGGAAGGGAGGGGGGGGTCAGGACTGTACAAAAGAGGAAGGAGGTCTGCAGGGTTTACAGATCCACATGAATACTGGAGCCTGGAAACTGGAGTTTCAGGTCGATCAAACTGGCACGACCACTTCAAAAAGATCAATATTTCTTTTATTCTTCTCCAACTAATGAAAGAAAATCTGAAAAGGATCTCGAGTCGGGGGAAAAACCCCCAGTGTCTTCAATCAGGGGCGTAACACGCTGGATTAAAGTATTAGTTCCCACCAATAAAAGGGCCATCAAGCTAATTGAAGGCGGGGCACCAGGCCTCATTTTAGAGGACAATCACCATCTATTTAGCTCCATTTCCATATCATTGACACCATGGATGGGATTTTCCTATGGATTGTATCAAAACGGCTCCGAATTACTCTTTTACAGACAAAAACAAGACACAGTGGCGTTGCTAGCCGGGTGCGGCGGTTGACACCCGCCAAAGGGGTGACACCCGTGGGTAGCGGCACCGCTAACATCGCCCGCTGCCCTGTGTCTCACCGCCGCCGCGGCGGCTGTGTCCCTCAGTGGAGCGGAACGTAGCGGCTTCCCCCTCCTCTCTGTTTAAATCCACAGAGGAGGAGGAGCTCAAGGGACACACACCGCTGTGTGTATCTGCTGTTCTGAGGTCTGTAAGGGGGGTGTTTCTGCACTGGGGGGGTGTCTGTAAAATGGGGGGTGTCTGTACTATGGGGGGTGTCTGTACTGAGGGGGGGGTGTCTGCACAGAGGTGGGGGTGTCTGCACAGAGGTGGGGGTGTCTGCACAGAGGTGGGGGTGTCTGCACAGAGGTGGGGGTGTCTGCACAGAGGTGGGGGTGTCTGCACAGAGGTGGGGGTGTCTGTACTGATGGAGGGGTCTGCACTGAAGGGGTGTCTGTACTGAGGAGGGAGGTTTACACTGAGGGAGGGGGGTCTATATTGATGGAGGGTGGTCTGTACTTAGTGGGGGGGTCTGTACTGAGGGAGGGTGGTCTGTAGTTAGTGGAGGGGGGTCTGTACTGAGGGGGGGGGACTATAGTTGGTGGGGGGATGACACCATTTTTTTTCCGCACCGGGTGACACCAACCCTAGTGACGCCACTGACAAGACACGATGTATAGAATGCGTGTAGAAAATTTGAAGATTGGCCAAAACCTGGCATCTCGGTTGAGTTCCTGAGCACCAGGCTGATGGATGGGTTAAAGGTTCAAGTACATTTATTTGTACTGTGCCAATGAATTTTATGAGTTCTGAAGAATGCCCTTCATCGGTGATCCAAACTTCTAAATGGAAAACTAGGCTGAACTATAATCTGCTGATATTTTGCCTGCCCTGGTTCCACCCTGCCCCCTCATCAGCATGCTAATGCCATTTTTTGCATTGGACTGGGTGGAGCTAAAATATAATGTAAAACAGGTTACTTCCTATAAACCCAAGGCATCATGGACCTGCCCTCTGGGGTGTATCTGGGCTCATAGACAACGCTACAAAGAATGGCACTCACATCACAATGCAAGGATAAGGAAGAGAATGGGGGAGGGGCATTGGACTGGGTGGAGCTAAAGTATAATGTATGGAGATTATTTCCTGTAAACCCAAGGCATCATTGACCTGCCCTTTGGGGGTGCATCATCATCATGCCACCCTGGGTTCATAGAGAACAATACAAAAGAATGGCACTCACATCAAAACCCAAGGATGGGTAATGGGGGGAGGGCATTGGACTGGGTGGAGCTAAAGTAGAATGTATGCAGAATACTTTCTTTGAGCCGAAGGCACCATAGACCTGCCCTTCTGGGGGTGCATCACCATGCCACCCTGGGCTCATAGAGAACACTGCAATAAATGGCACTCGCATCAAAACCCAAGGATGGATAATGGGGGTGAGAGGGCATTGGACTGGGTGGAGCTAAAGTATAATGTATACAAGTTACTTCCTGTTAATCCAAGGCACCATAGACCTGCCCTTCTGGGGGTGCATCACTATGCCACCCTGGGCTCATAGAGAACACTGCAATAAATGGCACTCGCATCACAACCCAAGGATGGATAATGGGGGTGAGAGGGCATTGGACTGGGTGGAGCTAAAGTATAATGTATACAAGTTAATTCCTGTTAATCCAAGGCATCATAGACCTGCCCTTCTGGGGGTGCGTCACTATGCCACCCCGGGCTCATAGAGAACACTGCAATAAATGGCACTCACATCACAACCCAAGGATGGGTAATATGGGGGGGGGGGGGGGGGGGGGGGGCGGCATTGGACTGGGTGGAGCTAAAGTATAATGTATACAGGTTACTTCCTGTAAACCTAAGCATCATGGACCTGCCCTCTGGGGGTGTATCTTCATGCCACTCTGGGCACATAGAGAACGCTACAAAGAATGGCACTCACATCACAATGCAAAGATAAGGAAGAGGATGGGGGAAGGGGCATTGGACTGGGTGGAGCTAAAGTATAATGTATGCAGATTACTTCCTGTAAACCCAAGGCATCATTGACCTGCCCTTTGGGGGGGTGTCATCATGACTACCTGGGATCATAGTGAACATTACAAAGAATGGCACTCTCATCACAACCCCCAAGGATAGGGATAGGGGCAAAAGGGAAGGGGCATTGGACTGAGGTAAGCTAAAATATAATGTATACAGGTTACTTCCCATGAGCCCAAGGCACCATGAACCTGCCCTCTGGGGGTGTATCTTTATGTCACTCTGGGCTCATAGAGAACACTACAAAGAATGGCACTTACATCACAACGCAAGGATAGGGATTGGGGGGGGGAGATTAAAGTATAATGTATGCAAGTTACTCCCTGCAATCCCATGACACCCTGGGCTCATACACTACAAAGAATGGCACTCACACCACAACCCCCAACATCATTGACCTGCCCTCTGTGGGGTGTCAGTAGGGAAGGTATATATGGGTCCAGGGAGGGTATATACAGATATCACATACCTGGTTTCCTTTCTGTCATTTCTAAGAACATAGATTTTGGTTCTGTCTCATGTTTATGACGTCAGTGCGGCTTGAGGTGGGCATAGTTGGTGTGATGGAAGGAGATGGGGGAGGCGGAACTGGGCACACCACAACCCCCACCCACCAGAGTTTTGCATTTTACATGCATTTATAACAGTAAAGTCAGTTTATATAGTGAAATACAGGACTTAGAACTCTGTCTGGCTACTTAGATCTTGAATTTTAAAAGCAGCGGCAACCCTGCCCATCTCACAGGTTTGCTAATCTCACAGAAGTTCGCTGCTTTAAAATTCAACATCTAATACTACCTGTATTTCACTAAAGAATATAGTCACTTTACTGTTATAAATACGTCTACAATCCAAAACTCCGGTGGGTGTAACAAAATGACCGCTTTCCCCCTTCTTAGTGTATCTTACTGTGGACGAGTGTGGGGTGCAGCAAGTTGGTGGCGACGGAACGTCACTTCCGTAGCAACACCGGCCACCACAAGGGGACGGCCGTTCCCCCGATGTAGGCCGCAAAGCCGCGGCATCAATTACAGGTCCGGCGCGGCATCTTAGTCTGCACACCCGCGGGCAAGACACCGGACCCAATGTAGTCCAGGCGACAGGCCGCTATTTCTAGTCGCCAATGTGACCTGGTGCCCGGGGTTTGTCGACCCCTGCATTAGGGATGAGGCAGAGCTGCACAATTAATTGTTAAAAAATCATGATCTCCATTCAACCCCCCTGACGATCTCTATTGCAGAGTTTGCCAATCCTTTCATATAACAAGTGGAGAGACCTATCAGCTGTCAAAAGAAAACATCTGGGCAGTCTGCCAAGTTTTTAAAATGAAACATTGTAACTAACTTCCTTCTTAGATCAAAAGGGAAACTTCTGTGTGTAAAGAAGAAAATCAGGCAGTCTGCCAAGTTTTTAAACAACTGTAAATGTAGGAAGTTTAACCACTTAAAGTCTAAATCTTTTTCGGTCACTTCTTTAAGTTAAAATCAATATTTTTTTGCTAAAAAATTACCTGGAACCCTCAAAACACACACACACTATATATATATATATATATATATATATATTTTTTTTTAGCAGAGACCCTAGGGAATAAAATGTCAATTGATGAAATATTTTATGTCACACTGTATTTGGCCAGCGGTCTTTCAAACGCAATTTTTTGGGAACAAATACACTTCAATGAATAAAAAAAATAAAAATTAAAAAAAAAAGAAGAAGAAACAGTAAAGTTAGCCCAATTTTTTTCGTTTTAATGTAAAAGATAATGTTACGCTGCGAGAATCGTGATCAATCTTCTAAGCAAAAAAAATTGTGATTGTCATTTTAGCCAGAATCGTGCAGCTCTAGGATGAATCTACAAAAAAAAAAAAAAAAAAAAGGAAGTACAGCGTTGCATTTAAATCCTCGTCTTGCTGCAGAAGACAGGACGACACATGGCTGCGAGGCGAAAAGTCAGGCCTGCCGGTTTCAGTGTTACTTAAGCGAGTATCGCTTCAGTTTGGTTCAGCTAATGAACAGGTGAACTCAGCGGCAGCCAAACCCTCAAGATGAATTATGAGATTATGGAGCCGTAAAAGAACAAGGGCAGCAGGTTGCTGCATGATGCAAGGACGGCTCACAGACGGGAGGAGAGCAACTTTTATTATGGATCACTACAGCTGTACCACACGGTGACTGGGTGAGCAACGCCGACCATTACATGAGCTTTTATTCCAGCGACATCAAACATCTGACATTTTTTAAAAGGATAAGTTCATCTTTCAGGAAAAACTAATAATTGCAAACAAAAAAAAAAAAAGTGCATTTATTATTTTATCCTGCAGGAGCCTGTAAAGCATTGACCTCTTGATCAGTAGAATGCAGGTGCAATGTCAGGCTCCTGCAGACACTCAGTACAACTGTCTGCCCATAACCCCCCCCCCCCCAATACTGGCAGACATTTACTGGAGTGCAGGAAGATCAATGAACTACTAGAGAGCTCACCAGCGCCCTCTCTCAGTTCATTGAGAACTACAAGCCGTCTGCTGTAAGGCTGAAGGTAGTTGTAGTTCATTCATTCACAGAACTCTGTATATGAATGATGCAGCTGTATGTGCTGAGCCCCGCATGTTCATGCCGTCTTCTCCCAACACCCGCAGTCACGGGGTAGAATCAGAGGGTGCAGGGTGGGGGTCTGATGGAGCATGTTGCACTCTAAATTTGTCAGGAGGGTGTACTTAGCTGAGAAAGCCCCTCTCCCCTTCAGAAGTCTCCTGGGATTTATGTAGTCCAGGCGCCAGGCCGCTATTTCTAGTCGCCAATGCGACCTGGCCGCCCAGGGTTTGTCGACCCCTGCATTAGGGATGAGGTAGAGCTGCACAATTAATCGTTAAAGCCTTCCGCGGTAAGGCTGAAGGTAGTTGTAGTTCATTCATTCACAGAACTCTGTATATGAATGATGCAGCTGTATGTGCTGAGCCCCGCATGTTCATGCCGTCTTCTCCCAACACCCGCAGTCACGGGGTAGAATCAGAGGGTGCAGGGTGGGGGTCTGATGGAGCATGTTGCACTCTAAATTTGTCAGGAGGGTGTACTTAGCTGAGAAAGCCCCTCTCCCCTTCAGAAGTCTCCTGGGATTTATGTAGTCCAGGCGCCAGGCCGCTATTTCTAGTCGCCAATGCGACCTGGCCGCCCAGGGTTTGTCGACCCCTGCATTAGGGATGAGGTAGAGCTGCACAATTAATCGTTAAAGCCTTCCGCGGTAAGGCTGAAGGTAGTTGTAGTTCATTCATTCACAGAACTCTGTATATGAATAATGCAGCTGTATGTGCCGAGCCCCGCATGTTCACGCCGTCTTCTCCCAACACCCGCAGTCACGGGGTAGAATCAGGGGGTGCAGGGTGGGGGTCTGATGGAGCATGTTACACTCTAAATTTGGCAGGAGGGTGTACTTAGCTGGGAAACCCCCTCCCCATCCAGAAGTCTCCTGGGATTTATGACGGCATATTGGCCTAGGCCAGAAACCAGGAAGTAACTGAAGAAATGTAAAAAAAAATAAAAAATAAAAAAAAAGATAAACCAAGTAAATATAATATACCCAACTATTGATTTACTAATACTAGCAGCATAAGGATTAAAAATAGTCAATGTTGATTAAGACGCGGTTCACATTGGTGCGATGCGGGAAGCCCTGCAAATCCACTGCGGGTTCCCACATCGCACCAAAAAAAAGGGTCCAGCGCGGTCCTGTGCGATTCTGATGCAGGCATGGTGTGAACTGACCCTAATATGCTGGGTTCACACCGGTGTGCTCTCCGACATGCGATGTCGGAGAGCGCACCAGTGTGAACCCAGTCTTACGGCCAGTTCACACCATGCCGGCATCAGAATCGCACAGGAACACGCTGTGCATTCCTATGTGATTCACATACAGCTCTCTGCGATTTCAAGCCTATTCAATTTTGAATGTTCTGCAATCGCAGGCGGTCCAAAAGTAGTGCACACAGTACTATTCAAAATGCATTGTAACCAGATTGCATGGTACAAAAGTATCATGCGATCCAGTGCGGGCAGATCTGGGCAATCGCTCTGCGTTTGCAACCTGCGCTTGGGGTGGTTTAAAGCTTTTTTTTTTCTTGTATTAAAATAACAAACATGTCACTTACCTGCTCTGTGTTGTGCACCCCGATCCTCCTCTTCTGGGGTCCCCCACGGAAAGCCATTTTACATGGGGATCGCCCATGCGCGCTTGCTCCGTAGTCCTGCTGCTACGTCCATTGCGGCCCTCCCCTCCCGTTTCACAGGATTTGATTGCTGTGACACGCTGCTATCAACCTGTCCAATGAGGAGAGAGACAGCGGCAGGAGCCTCTGCACTCCTGCACATTGCTGGATCGAGCTCAGGTAAGAAAAAGGGGGGGGGGGGGCTGCAGCACAGAAACTACAAGTCCCATGATGCATTGCAAGGCTGACATTTACAAGCATGGCTCTTACAAGCAGATGCATAATGGGACTTGTAGTTCCGCAACAGCTGGATGGCCACCAGTTTGAGACCCCTGCCTTAATGCATTAAGGTGAAAAAACATTTGTACCCAGAACTGGGGTTTCCAAACCCCACTAGAATTTTGTTTATTAGCAGAACTAAACCAAAAAGGTGGCATTTTTTTTTTTTTTTGTCAAAAAGAAACAAGAACAGAAATACACAGAGAGGTACAAAAAGGTCCATAACATCTATATGGACCACTAATCAGAAAAAGCCATTAAAAGTGAAGACTATTCCCTGTATATTTCTTATTATAATGGGACTATTTGACAAAAAATGAAAGCAGCCAACAAGGGAACATCTGCAATACGGCTTTTCATTCACACCTCCGTCAATCCCACATTACAAACACTGGTTCATTCATGGGAACCCTTCTACACAACTCCTTGTGACGGAGCATAAAGATAATCAACTACTATTCAGGAGGTACCTGTTCAGTACAAACCATAACAAACAACAATGGCGCCCTCTAGAGGACCTACTGCAATATCACAACCTATATAAAACAGATATAAACTATATTATCTAAAGTATTGGGACGCCTGCCTTTACACACACACAAACTTTAATGACATCCCAGTCTTAGTCCGTAGGGTTCAATATTGAGTTGGCCCCGCCCTTTGCAGCTATAACAGGGTCACTGGTTCGAATCCCAACCACGACACTACCTGCCTGGAGTTTGCATGTTCTCCCTGCATGGGTTTCCTCCCAACACCCCAAAGACATGCTGGTAGGTTACCGTATATACTCGAGTATAAGCCGAGATTTTCAGCCCATTTTTTTGTGCTGAAAGTGCCCCCCTCGGCTTATACTCGAGTCAAGCACTTTTCTGCAGCAAAAAAATTCCGACCCGACTTTGGCCCCCGTATCTCGGGGCTACTTAGTGCTAGGAACCCCAAATTTGGTGTGCCAACCCTGTGGATCTAGCATCACAACATATCCAGATGGGGTTCCTAGCACTAAGTGGCCCGAGATACGGGGCCCCAAAGTCGGTTCTGAAAATATCATTCTCTGCTGCAGAAAAGTGCTTGACATTTTCAGACCCGACTTTGGGGCCCTATATCTCGGGGACACCTGGTGCTAGGAACCCCAAATTCGGTATTCAAACCAAGTGGAACTAGCACTACAACATATAGATGGGGTTCCTAGAACCAAGTGACTCCGAGATACGGGGCCCCAAAGTCGGTCAACTGTGTCCATCTGCAGCAATGTTATTGGGACCCTTTGGGTCCAGAGACCCAAAGCTAAGGGGCATCTAGGAACCCTTAACTACCAAGTTTGAAGTTTGGGGGACCTATGGCTGCAAATGGGCACAGTGAGGCTACAAATGGACATTGTTGACCCTCTTTTCCACTTACAGTAGCTGCGCATTTCTCACCCTAGGCTTATACTCGAGTCAATAGGTTTTCCCAGTTGTTTGTGGTAAAATTAGGTGCCTCGGCTTATATTTGGGTCGGCTTATACTCAAGTATATACGGTAATTCTTCAGTCCAAAATTGGCCCTAGTATACGAATGCGAGTTGGGGACCTTGGAATGTGGGCTCCTTGAGGGTAGGGACTGATGTGAGTGTGCGATGTATGTGTGGAGCGCTGCGTAAAAATTTATGGCGCTATGTGGGTACCTTAAATAAATAATACTATAAATAGATGAGTATTTTAAATGACACACAATGTACAGGGATGGGGGATGGATCAAATACCAACAAAAGAAAGCTCCATTTGTATGGGGAAAAAAAACGTAAATTTTGTTTGGGTACAGCATCGCACAGCGTACAATTGTCAGTTAAAGCGACGCAGTGCTGTATCGCAAAAAACGGCCTGGTCATTAAGGGGGCAAATCCTTCGGGGCTGAAGTGGTTAAAGCCAGTCTGTTTCGGGGGGAGAGGAGGAGAACGAGTGACTGGGGGGGGGGCGTTTCCTTTATTCCATTGTTTTATTAAATTGCCTTGGATGTCTGTTTGGTGCTCTCATCGGATTGTGTGTGGATTTTCATGTCTGGGTCTTTCTCCGGAGGGTGGTCCCTGTTGGAGTCAGTGTGCCCCCCCTGCCAATTTCAGTGACCCTCAGAAAATCAGAACTCAGAGCCCCGTGTGTTCTTATGTTTTGATCTAAAGCCAAGTGGGCAAGGAATGCTTTCTTTGTACGCAAAACTTGCCTGCCCGCCCCAGAGACACAACGGGAAAGTGAGTGGGAAATCCCCACTTAATCTACGTTCACCTCGTAGCAAAGAGCCGCGTTTTGCCATTTCCATTTTGTGATGCACACTCTGGTGTGTTTTATGCTTGACAGCCCATCGATTTGAATGGGTTGCCCGTCACATCGACAATGCACCAAAGAAGCTAAAGTACCAAATTTCTCATACCCACCTAAAAACTCTATGCATGAGCAGTGCAGTGGCTAAGTGGTTAGCACCTCTGCATGGCAATCTCAACCATGGCACTACCTGCCTGGGGTTTGCATGTTCTTCCTGTGCCCGTTTCCTCCGAGTACTCTGAGTGAGGGCAGGGACATGTGAACAGGGCTGGCGCTACCTATAGGCAAGGTAGGTGCCGGCCTAGAGCGGACATCAGTCAGGGGCGCCGGAGGTGCCTCCACCCCATTGGCCGGCTGTGCGGGTTAGGGACAGTCTGAGAAGGAAAGAGGACTTCTGCCAGAAGCTCTGTGTCTCCCCCCGTCCAGGCAGACAGATGGTGGATTCCTGCATCCTCGGTATTGGCAGCTGTGTGAGCAGCAGATGATCTCCTGCAGAGAATCCCCAGTGACACGTGTACAGGTATCGTCCTCCTCTCCCCCACCCCTACACACCTCTGAGCCCCAACTCTGCACGGGCTGCAGGGGGCGCTCCACAGCTGGGAGTGTCTGCAAGAGACCCTGCCCCCAGGGAGCTGGCACTCCTCATTTCCCCATGACTGACACACATGGGTAGCAGGCCTCTGCCTGCACTGCACCCTGCCGTCTGGGACTGATCCCTGTCTATTTACCACCCTAGCCCGTCCATATACCTGTGGACCATGGCTGGCGTGAGGAAGCGGGTCGGTGCCGCCATTATTTGTCTTCAGGCCAAGCCCAGAGGCGCATGTGCGGACCACAGTTGAAGAAATAGGTGGAGAAGCTCCACAAAAATTTCCACCCCGCCACATTCACCGTATAGATGGGCAGGGGGTGGAGTCAGGGGCGTATCCAATGTAGAAAGGGGGGGGGGGGGGGGTTTGCCTAGTCAAAAATCCTTGCACCAGCCCTGGATGTGAATGTACAATATGTAAATTGCTGTGTAAATTGTCAGCACTATACAATTACCTGTAATAAATAAAAATAATAAATACATGTTTACATACCAAGGCCTGCAGGATCCCGTCCATGGCGTTCCTGCCTTCGATGGTCAGGTAGGAGGAGTGCGACAATGTAGAGAGACACCAGTCCAGGAAATCTGCCATTCTCTTCTGTTTGACATCAGGGCGGGTAATGAACCTGCAAAAGGATAAAAGTACCGATCAGCTCAAAAGCCAAAATCATTCCTCGGAATAAATAACAGGACAAGTCCAGTGTAGGGCTGAAACTACCAAGTGACATCATCGATTAGAACTGATGATAAAAAGTCAATGCGCAGCCCCCCCCCCCTCAACCCCCACGCAACCGCTGTGTACACCAGAGACAGCGGATTGCGCCTCACAGTTCTGGGCCTCCTTGAGCAATCTGGAGATCATGTAATCGCACAGCGATGTCAACAATTCCGAGCTTCCATTTGACCATTTACCGGTGGCTGTACTTTGGATACGCCCTCCTCTATGGCTTCACCGAATGACCCGTCTGTTGATATCCCCATGAGTGCTGAAGCCTCACTTTAGTTGTAAATAGTTTTGAATATACAGGTAAATATTATGACTATTGATGAATTGTTTGCTATGATATCCTCAGTCGATGAGTGTTTTTCTTCAATTCGTTTGACATTGTATCTATTCATATACTGTAATTGTTATAATTGTTGACTGTTCTGTCTCTCAACAAAATTCAGTTTACTTCTAGTGCTTATTGTTCCGGGTATAATTTATATCTCCTGAAGAAGCAATTACTGAGGCGAAACATGTAGAGATTAAATCATGCCAGCATATGTATTAGTACTGTATAATCAACATTTACGCTTTGTATGTTCTGTTTTTATCGTTTAAATAAAATTTCTATTTTTATAATTATTTTGTTCTAATTTGGCACTTTAAAAATCCCATTTATTCCTTCTCATTTTTTCAATAAATTTTCTAATGGATGTGGTGCCGTATATTTTATACCGTATTATAGACAAAATATTATTTTCTTTCCATTTGATCACCACTGGGATTTTTATTTTTATTTTTATACAATATAAAATGAAAAACAAATAAAATAAAAATATATAGTTTTTTTTTCACTTTCTGCTAATATATATATAATTTTTATAGCAGAAAGTAAAAAAATCTATATATTTATTTATTGGTTTTGTTTTTCTGTGTGTGTGTTGTGTGTATATGCTGTATTTTTAAATCAAATTTTTACCTGAATTTTCGTCTAAATGTATTCTGCTACACAGACACACAGGGCTCCATACAGAGGGAACAATCTTTCTGATTTTTATCCCTGCAAAAGCAGGGATAAGAAACAGGAGATCTTTAGTTAAAAATAATAAATAAAAAGCACATTACACATGTTAGACACACATTTAACCCCTTCATTGCCCTAGATGTTAACCCTTCCCCAGCCAGTGTCATTAGTACAGTGACAGTGTATACCATTAGCACCGATTACTGTATTTGTGTCACTGGTGATGTCAGTTCCCCCCCCAGTTTCAGATAGTCCGCCGCACTATAGCAGTCCCACAAGAAGTCACTGATTACCGCCATTACTAGTATAAAATAATAAATAAATAACTCCAGTATATATCCCATAGTTTGTAGATGCTATAACTTTTACGTAAACCAATCAATATACACTTTTTGGGATTTTATTTTTTACCAAAAGCATTATGGCCAAAATTGATGAAGAAATTAGATTTTTTTTTTATTTTAGAGTATATGTTGTATAGCGGAAAGTAAAAAAATATTGTATTTTTTTTTCCAAATTGTTGGTCTTTTTTCCATTTATATAATAAAAAATAAAAATCTCAGTAGTGATCAAATGCCACCAAAAGAAAGTTCTATTTGTGTGAAAAAAATAAAAAAAATATGACATAAATGTTATTTGCATACAGTGTTGCATGACCGCGCAATTACCAATTAAGGTAGCGCAAGGCTAAACAGCAAAAAATGGCCTGGTCATGAAGGGGGTAAAACCATTCAGAGCTGAAGTAGTTAACAGAAAAAAAAAAAAGGTGAAATGGAGCAATGTGCACTGAAATAAGCAGCAATTATGTCATGGGACTTCCAAAAAAAAAAAAAAAAAAAAAATGGTCTCCAAGACAGTACATATACATAGAGCCTGTGATAAATTCTGAGACAAGTTCTCTTATGGATACATTTTATAATCAGTGACAGGTATACTGGATTTACTGACAATAGGAGGTTGGTGCGGTGGAATGACTCAGGTGTAATTGTAGCCCAGGGCTATGTGTGCTCATGCCTGACGCAGAGCGAGCTCTGCCAGGTGCTCTACTGCCACCTGGTGGCCAAACTCTAAATCTACAGGTGGGTCCAATACCTACATGAACAAAGTGACAGCAAACAGAATTTGCTTTATAAATAACTCCAAAAAGTGCGGGGGGCTTCTTACTTATATATATATATATAAATATATATATATAACGTGACATAAATCTGACAGGGGTTATAGTCCTCCCCTGCTCTATCCCCTGTGGTTCTACTTTAATGAAAGATGTTGCAATGGGGCAAGAAAAGTGAATGATGTGTTGGTTTTGGAACAGACTTCAAAGTCATACGTTTCAAACTTACTTTGATACCAGCACAGCGGCTCCATCTCGGGCTTTGTCGCTCACCAACAAGTAGGACTGAAACAAAGCCAACAAAACATGACATTAAATTATGGGCATCAGAGTCTTGAGCCTTAGAGAAAAAAAAAAAAAAAACCACCAGACAACACAATACAGAGAGGACATTATACATTATAGAACACGCACCTTGGCAACGTCCAGGACGGTGTCCATGGTTGATTGGCGTTTTTGTCCTTCTTCTGTAGAAAGATTCCCATCCAATCGGGAGAGATCAAATGGAATAAGACAAGCCATGGAGAGCCACAGCAACAGCATGTAGCGAGATTCCCATGTCTACAGAGAGATATAATGGGGGGGTTAACATGAAAAAAACAATTCACCTTGTACCCCCAAAGCCCAATCATACCCCTATGTACAAATCATATGTTTATAATATGTATGCAGATTAAAGCACTGAACCTGTTTCTGCAGTTTGTCCCTGGCACATGCGCTCTGAAGGAACCACCCCCCCTCCTGCACCAAAGCAGGGCAGGTATGGATTTGAAGGGAAACCCCACACAAAAATCAAGAAGAGGAAAAAAAAAAAAAAAAAGGCATGGGTCCCCCCCCCAAATCCATACCAGACCGTTATCTGAGCATGCAGCCCAGCAGGTCAGGTATGGGAGGAAACGAGTGAGCACCCCCCCCCAATCCTGAACCATACCATGCCACATGCCCTCAATGTGGAGGGGGTGCTTTCGGGGCAAGCGGGGTACATCGTTCCTTCAGAGCACATGTGCCGGTGACGTCACTGGCTGCATCCACAGTTTAGATCTCCTAAACGGTGCATGTTGTTTAGGAGATATTTACAGTACCTATAGGCAGGGCTTTTTTTCTGCCGGAACGCCGTTCCGCCACCTAAGGCAGTCCTCTCCTATGCAGCCGTCACATAACACAGAAGCCGCTAGAGGAAGTTTTCTATACTATTTACTTCCTCCATCAGCTTCTGTATTCTAGCACCGGTATCCAGGGAATGGGAATACAGCTGACTGATTGGTGCCCTGGGATCGGGTCCAAATGCTGCAACTGTCTGCATTAATGGGGATTCCGGATCAGTTGTGTCAGATCAGTGTAGCACAGAGCCGTGTGAAAAACTTGCGGAAACTCCTCCTCGGCTCTGTGCTACACTGATTTGACAGGCAGAGCTGCACGGAGGAGACTGCACAGTAGGCCGATCTGCCTAATAGACCGGAGTATGCTGCACTGCCAATACCAATGCAGATCAGAGAGCTGCAGAGGGAAATGGGGGAGCTCTTTGTGCAGAGAAAGTAGAGACTGTGAAGTTGTGGATGTCCTGCAGAGGTCAGAGCTGGGGGGGGGGGGGGTTAGTTTGTGCAAAATGAGAGCTGTGGGCAGGGGGATTTGTACAGGGTTAAGAGAGCTGGGGGGGGGGGGGGGTGTTGTAGCAGTTTAGAGCTGTGAACTGGGCTGAGCTGTAGATAGGGGTGCAAAAGTGAAATTTGTAGGGGGAAAGAAGCGGTGGATGGGGGATGTAGAGGTGATTAAGGACTGGGGTGGAAACTGTGGATGGGGGGGGGGGGTTACAGAGGTGACGTTGACAGAGGTTAAAAGGGGAGTTGTGGATTAGGGGGAGGGGGGGGGGGGGGGGGGGGGGGGGGGGGGGGGGGGGGGGGGGGGGGGGGGGGGGGGGGGGGCTGCGCATGCTAATGGTGAATTGTGGAATGTGGGGATGAAGAGGGTGAACTGTGTATGAAAAAAGGTAGCGTGGGGGGGGGGGGTGAGCTGTGTAGAGGGGCGGAGAGGGTGAGCTGTGTGGGGGGTGAACTGTGGATGACAGAAGGTAACCTATGGGTTGGGGGGTGAGTGGTGGAGAGGGCGAGTGAACAAGAGAAGAGAAGGTAACCTATGGGTGGGGGGGAGGGTGAGTGAACGAGAGAAGAGAAGGTAACCTATGGCTGGGGGGGTGAGTGGTGGAGAGGGTGGGTGAACGAGAGAAGAGAAGGTAACCTGTGGGGGGGGGGGGGGGGTGAGTGGTGGAGAGGGCGAGTGAACGAGAGAAGAGAAGGTAACCTATGGGTGGGGGGGGGGGGGGGGGTGAGTGGTGGAGAGGGCGAGTGAACGAGAGAAGAGAAGGTAACCTATAGGTGGTGAGAGTTAGCTGTGTGGGGGGGGGGGGGGGCTGTGGAAGAGAGAAGAGAAGGTAACCAGAACCAGTGGGGGGGGGGTGAGCTGTGGAGAGGGTGAGCTGTGTGGGGGGTCAACTGTGGACAAGAGAAGAGAAGAGAAGGTAACCTATGGGTGGGGGGGGGTGAGTGGTGGAGAGGGTGAGTGAACGAGAGAAGAGAAGGTAACCTATGGGTGGGGGGGGGGTGAGTGAACGAGAGAAGAGAAGGTAACCTATGGGTGGGGGGGTGAGTGGTGGAGAGGGCGAGTGAACGAGAGAAGAGAAGGTAACCTATGGGTGGGGAGGGTGAGTGGTGGAGAGGGCGAGTGAACGAGAGAAGAGAAGGTAACCTATGGGCGGGGAGGGTGAGTGGTGGAGAGGGCGAGTGAACGAGAGAAGAGAAGGTAACCTATGGGTGGGGGGGTGAGAGAAGAGAAGGTAACCTGTGCATGGGGAGGGGGGTGAGCTGTGGATGAGAGAAGAGAAGGTGACCTGTGGATGGAGAGGTGAGCTGTGGACAGGGGGGAGAAGGTGAGCCTTGACTACATCCATTATTGGCAACACTTTACTTCTCTTTCCCGAAAAATGGCGGGATTGGGGGCGGGGAGTTGACTTTGTTTCCGGCACCTATTCTCCGAGAAAAAAAAAAAAAAAAAAGCCCTGCCTATAGGTAAGCCTTATTTTTAGGCTTAAAGTCATGCGTGGGAGTTTACTCCCCCCTTCAAGCTGTGGAGAGGGTGAGCTGGGGGTGGGGATTTGTATCCATTAGTGATAACATACAAAATGATCCAATAAAAACACACTGTATTGTCTAATGTAAAATGGAACTAAACTGCTTCCCAAAACAGTTACATTCATACATTCAAGGCACACTGCGAATGATAACTGTCACAGTTGCTTGTGCTCTGAACTAAGCTATCAAATGGCCGGTTTCATAACTGATCACATGTGTAGTATTCAAGGCAGCTGCAGATCAGAGGCCAAGATGGCAGCTTCCTCGGCTGTATAGGACAGGAGGGTTTAGTTCCGCTTAGTTTTCTATTCCGATGTGCCTTACCTCGGGATCGACAGGATTCTGTGCACGGATCATGTCAAGTACGGGATGTACGTCCACCACCTCATGGGGGAAAAGGCGGATAAAAATTTTATACCCGCGTACCTGCCAGAGAGGAGGAGATGTGTGAGACGGAGAGCCTCCAATTCTAATACAGAAAGAAGACAGAGAGAGGAAGAAATTACCTTAGAAATGATATATAGAAATTTAAAGGCGAGGTGGAAGAGAAGAGGCGAGGATGTTTTATCCCGAACAATTTCCAGTAAGAGATCCAACATCCACTCTGCAAGAGAAGAAATAATTATCATTACTAAAATAAAGGACAATCTTATATCCCCCTCCTATACATTCGGGGGGGGGGGGTGACCCCCCCGCCTTCTTAACAGTGACCCCAATAAGGAACATTTGGCATTATGGTTTTGTGTTCAGCTAAGAGAACAGCTCAGAGCAGAGCTTACACAGCAATGGATTAAGCCAATATTAAAGTCTTTTTTTTTTAAAACACTTACCTGCTCTGTGTAATGGTTTTGCACAGAGCAGCCCCCATCCTCCTCTTCTCAAGTCCTCCGGCGGCCCCTCCATCCTGCCTGTTGCCTCCATAACAAGCAGCTTGCTCTGGGTGAACCCAAGTAGGCGTGCTCCCGAGCCGCGGCTGTGTGTGTGTGTGTGTGTGTGTGTGTGTGTGTGTGTGTGTGTGTGTGTGTGTGTGTGTGTGTGTGTGTGTGTGTGTGTGTGTGTGTGTGTGTGTGTGTGTGTGTCCATTCACATTACGGAGCCAGGGCTCAGCCCCACCCCCTCAGTCTCCTGATTGGTTCACTGGCTGCGATTGACAGCAGTGGGAGCCAATGGCTTTCGCTGCTGTCAAAAGCCAATCAGGAGTGCAAAGTCCTCAGAGAGGCAAGGCTCTTATACATTGCTGGATCTGGGGGGGGGGGGGGGGGGGGTTGGTACAGAATATATGAAGGTAAAAATATTTTGTGCCTTTACAGCCACTTTAAGTATTTCAAAAAAGGGAGAATCTTATTACATTGTAGGAAAATAATGTTGTGCCAAAGTGCTGATGTGCATATGACCTGATTGTCTTTGACAAACCCACAATAAATATAACTAAGAGTTCCGTACCATATATATACTCGAGTATAAGCCGAGTTTTTCAGCACATTTTTTTTGTGCTGAAGTGCCCCCCCCCCCCCCTCGGCTTATACTGGAGTCAAGCACTTTTCTGCAGCAAAAAAATGACATTTTCCGACCCGACTATCTCGGGGCCACTTGGTGCTAGGAACCCCAATTTGGTGGGCAAACTAAGTGGAACTAACATTACAACATATCCAAATTTGGGGTTTCTTAGCACCAAGTGGCCCCCCGAGATACGGGGCCGCAAAGTCGGTTTGGAAAATGTCATTTTTTGCTGCAGAAAAGTGCTTGACATTTTCCGACCCGACTTTGGGGCCCCGTAGCTCGGGGTCGCTTGGTGATAGGAACTCCAAATTTAGTGTGCAAACCAAGTGGGATCAACATTACAACCTATCCAAATTTGGTTCCTAGCACCAAGTGGCCCCGAGATACGTGGCCCCAAATTCGGTCAACTGTGTCCATCTGCAGCAATGTCATTTCGGGACTTTGGCGCAACATTAATTTTCCTTTCTACATTTCTATTTACCGTTAGTCTTTCGGCAACTGTTTTCAGCTTCCTTTATACACCAAATCTCCAGTCACAGCGCAATATTTTCTAAGTTTTTCCGAATATTTTTACATTGTTTTATTAAAGGCGTACATTGGCATACTACACCAGAGCAGTGGTGCCCCATCCCCCCCCCCCCCCCCCCCGCGGCCCCCCCCCCCCCCCCCCCCCCCCCGTCAATTCCCCTTTTTTGTCTTCACACAGGTGGATACCCTCCTCCATGGAGGACAGCAGTGTGCTTTTGGGGTGCGTTCAGTTCTTCCTTTCAGTCTCGTTTATTCAAAGAAAAAAAAAAAAAAAAAATGGATGAGGTTTACATCAGTTTTTTTTTTTAAATCAGTCTTTCCATCTCCCAAAGCCATTTTTTCATGCAAAATCTGACCATTTGTCCGTTTACATCAGTTTTTTTCATCCGATCATTTTTTTTTTTTTAAGAACAGAACAAAAAAACAGAGCTTTGATCGGTTCCAAAAAAAACAGATGTTTATGGAAGCGGATATAAATGGATAATCATCCGTGTACATCCGTTTTACCATAGAGATTCATTGATGTATTTTGCATCAGTCAACTTTTTTTTGAATCTCTAAATTTGGATAATAATCAAAGCCCAATTTTAATTAAATCAGATTTTTGACGGATGAAAAAAAAAAAAAAAAAAAAAAAAGGACATCAATGCATCTCTATAGAAAAAACAGATGATCATCCATTTACATCAATTTACATCCGTTTTTTGAAACTGATCAAAGCTCTATTTTTCTTCAGTTAAAAAAAACGTATCAGACATAAAAAACTGATGTAAAAGGAGAAAGGCGAGAAACTGGCCAGCAACCTGGCGAGAAACGAAAATCATCCGTGTACATCCGTTTTACCATAGAGATTCATTGATGTCTGTTTTGCGTCAACTTTTTTTTTTTTTTAAATCTCATTTAAATAATAATAAAAGCCTAATTTTTATTAATCAAATTTTTTTTTTCAGTCAAGGCCCATTTAATACATGTGGACCGTTTGTCCGTTTTTTCATCCATCCGTTGACGGATGAATAAAACGGACATCAATGCATCTCTATAGAAAAAACAGATGATCATCATTTACATCAGTTTACATCCGTTTTTTGAAACTGATCAAGGCTCTATTTTTCTTCAGTTAAAAAAACGTATCAGACATAAAACGGATGTAAAAAGGATACAATGGTAAGTTTTTCCATCTGTTTTTGCATTGGTAGTGGATGTAATAAACAAAAAAAAAAAACAACTGATAAGTAATTGACCAGCACCTGGCGAGAAACTAACCAGCACCTGGCGAGAAACTGACCAGCAACCTGGCGAGAAACTGACCAGCAACCTGGCGAGAAACTGACCAGCAACCTGGCGAGAAACTAACCAGCAACCTGGCGAGAAACTAACCAGCACCTGGCGAGAAACTAACCAGCACCTGGCGAGAAACTAACCAGCACCTGGCGAGAAACTAACCAGCACCTGGCGAGAAACTAACCAGCACCTGGCGAGAAACTGACCAGCAACCTGGCGAGAAACTGACCAGCAACCTGGCGAGAAACTAACCAGCGACCTGGCGAGAAACTAACCAGCGACCTGGCGAGAAACTGACCAGCAACCTGGCGAGAAACTGACCAGCAACCTGGCGAGAAACTGACCAGCAACCTGGCGAGAAACTGACCAGCAACCTGGCGAGAAACTGACCAGCAACCTGGCGAGAAACTAACCAGCACCTGGCGAGAAACTAACCAGGACCTGGTGAGAAACTGATGCCATACTGACGAGAAACTGACCAGCACCTAGCGAGAAACTGATGCCAAGCTGACGAGAAACTGACCAGCACCCGGCGAGAAACTGATGCCAAGCTGACGAGAAACTGAAAAGCACCTGGCGAGAAACTAATGCCAAGCTTACGAGAAACTGACCAGCACCTGGCGAGAAACTGATGCCAAGCTGACGAGAAACTGACCAGCACCCGGCGAGAAACTGATGCCAAGCTGACGAGAAACTGACCAGCACCCGGCGAGAAACTGATGCCATGCTGGCGAGAAACTGAAAAGCACCTGGCGAGAAACTGATGCCAAGCTGACGAGAAACTGACCAGCACCCGGCGAGAAACTGATGCCATGCTGGCGAGAAACTTCACCTCTTTTTCTTTGTTTTCAATCTCTTTTTATTATTTTCATTCAATATAAATACATGTACACAGCTTCCTAGAATCTTCCAGATTGATCTGACTCCATGTTTAATCTACCGTATATACTCGAGTATAAGCCGAGTTTTTCAGCACATTTTTTTGTGCTGAAAGTGCCCCCCTCGGCTTATACTCGAGTCAAGCACTTTTCTGCAGCAAAAAAAAATAATATTTTCCGACCCGACTTTGGGGCCCCGTATCTCGGGGCCACTTGGGTCTAGGGATCCCAAATTTGGTGTGCCAACCCAGTGGACCTAGCACTATAACATATCCAAATATGGGGTTCCTAGCACTAAGTGGCCCGAGATACGGGGCCCCAAAGTCGGTTCGGAAAATGTCATTCTCTGCTGCAGAAAAGTGCTTGACATTTTCTGACCCGAATTTGGGGCCCCATATCTCGGGGACACTTGGAGCTAGGAACCCCAAATTTGGCATTCAAACCCAGTTGAACTAGCACTACAACATATCCAAAGATGGGGTTCCTAGCACTAAGTGGCCCCGAGATACAGGGCCCCAAAGTCGGTTCAGAAAATGTCATTCTCTGCTGCAGAAAAGTGCTTGAGATTTTCTGACCCGAATTTGGGGCCCCGTATCTCGGGGACACTTGGTGCTAGGAACCCCAAATGTTGTATTCCAACCCAGTGGAATTAGCACTACAACATATCTAAAGATGGGGTTCCTATCACTAAGTGACCCCGATATACAGGGCCCCAAATCGGTCAACTGTGTCCATCTGCATGGGCACAGTGAGGCTGCAAATGGGCATCGTTGACCCTCTTTTCCACTTACAGTAGCTGCGCATTTTTCACCCTAGGCTTATACTCGAGTCAATAAGTTTTCCCAGTTGTTTGTGGTAAAATTAGGTGCCTCGGCTTATATTCGGGTCGGCCTATACTCGAGTATATACGGTATATATTAGAGCAGTTCCCATATTCTCTTACATAGAGTCCCTTATATCATCTTCCTTCCATTCATTCTAGACACCATCCTCTCCACTCTCAAAAAAAAATAAAAAATAAAAATAAACCCCACCCACTCCTCATTCCCAACCCGTTTTCCTTTGTGAAGATATGAGTGAACTGATGAAATGAACAGTCCAAATGTGTGAACGGACCCTTAGGCCGGCCATACACGGGTCGAATGTTGAAAGACTTTTCTTTCGAAAATCTTATCAAAGAATTTTCGTTTGTATTTCGCACCTTTAGTGGGGCTGCACCAACAGCCGATTTTTGTGCGGCCATCGAATTTGAGCAATCGGACATGTTAGAAATTTTTGGAAAAATTAACAATTTTCTAATCAATGATGGGGAGAATCGTGCGAGAAATGCAAATCGAAAAAGAAATGCGCATGTGCAGGAAAAGAAAATTCCCGGAAAGAAAAGAAGATTCCCGGCCACGAAAATTATTTTCTGTAGCAACATGAGGTGAAATTGAAGGTTCGGTTGGTCGAATTTCGAAATCAATGGTGGTACCATCGGATCACAAAACGCACGAATTTTCTGATTTTCAAAAGAAAATTCTTTTGAAATTCTCCCATGTATGGCGGTAGTCACTTTACCGCTCACTGGTCATGATGTTATGGCTCATCAGCGGATGTGTTTTGAGTCCTGCATTTATCCGTGTGGTCCTAAAACTTCCGACTCGACTTCCGACTTTCATATTTCCAAAAATCACAAACTTCTGCCTTGTAAATGGTGACACTTACCGAGATGTGAGTCGAGGAGGTGCGGCTGCTCCTGGTATTTGTCCATAATCACTACAATGAAAGAGATCAATAAGACAATGAGGTCAGAACACCTAATAGGGACCCCCCCCCTCCCCCCACCGCTTTATTTTTATTCTGAACATTCACATTCCGTTTTTCATAAAGCTTTAGACATAAAATAAAAAAAATAAACTTGGACAGGAAAAAGACGAAATAGATGAAGTTAAAAATAATAGAAAAATAATGAAATTCTGTCCATCAAAGGCCAAATCCCCCCCCCTCCCCCCCCCCCGGATAAACATTCTGCAGTATTATTTCTGATATTGTAATAGTGAACATCTGTGGGAAACATAATGAATCCCTTAAAGTGATTGTAAAGGTTCCTTTTTTTTTTATTTTTTAAATAACAAACATCTCATACTTACCTGCACTGTGTAACGGCTTTGCACAGAGTGGCCCTGATCCTCCTTCTCTGGGGTCCCCTGGAGGCGCTTCTGGACCCTCTTAAATCGCGTGCCCCCACGGAGACCCCCCCGTCTCAGGGGTCCTGAGTCCTGCTGCTGCGCCCATTGACACAGACAGGACTCGACCCCGCGTCACAGGATTTGATTGACAGCAGCGGGAGCCAATGGCTCCTGCTGCCATCAATCTATCCAATGAGGACACGAGACAGCGGCTGGAGCTGCTGGGCTCATGGTTGTCGTTGGAACAATCAGGATCAGGTAAGAAAAAGAGGAGTGGGGGAGGAGGGAGAGGGGGAGGAGAGGGGGAGGAGGGAGAGGGGGAGGAGAGGGGGGAGGAGAGGGGGAGGAGAGGGGGAGGAGAGGGGGAGGAGAGGTCAGCTGCCGCACAGAAGGTTTTATACACCATCATGCTAGAGTGGATTCTATGCATGAAGGTGAAAAACTACGAAACTGTACAACTCCTTTAGACCCCGTTCACACTGAAGCCCCTTTTCAGGGGTTTTAGCGCTAAAAAATAGCGTCTGTAAAGCGCCTCTCAAGCCACCCCAGTGTGAAAGTCCGAGGGCTCTCACACTGTGGCGGTGCGCTTGCAGGATGGTTAAAAAGTCCTGCAAGCAGTATCTTTGGGGCGGTGCGGGAGCGCTGTATACGCCGCTCCTCCTCTGCCTCCCCTGCCCATTGAAATGAACGGGCAGTGCTGCTAAATCGCTTCAGCTTCAGCAGCAGCTTCAGCAGCGCCGCAACACGGGCGCTTTTAACCCTTTCCTCAGCCGCTAGTGGGGGTTGAAAGTGCCCCGAAAAGCGCCGCTATAACAGCTACCGCCCACACCACTCCAGTGTGAAAGGAGTCTTAAAAGCGGAGTAACACCCAAAAGTGGAAGCTTCGCTTATCTGCCTCCTCACCCCCTCCTGTGCCACATTTGGCACCTTTCGTGGGTGGAGGGGGGGCGGGTACCTGTTTTTGACCGAGAGCCGATGGAAACATTTGCTGGGGTGCCGACACCGCTGGACTCCAAGACAGATAAGTGTTCTACTAATAAAAGTCAGCAGCTACGGTATGTGTGTGGAGCTGCTGACTTCAATTTTTGCCTGGGGGAGGAACTTTGCTTTAAAAATGTCCTAGTGGTATACAGGAAGAATACAGAGGGCGTAGTTCAGCAAGGCAAAGAAAGAAAAGGAGAGAAAGAAAGGAGAGAAAGAAAGGAGAGAAAGAAAGGAGAGAAGAGAGAAGAAGAGCGAAAGAGAAAGAAAGAAAGGAAAGAAGAAGAAAGAAAGAAAGAAAGAAAGAAAAAAAAAAAAAAAAAGAAAGAAAGAAAAAGCGAAAGAGGAAAAAAAAGAAAGAAAGAAAAAGCGAAAGAGAAAGAAAGAAAGAAAGAAAGAAAGAAAGAAAGAAAGAAAGAAAGAAAGAAAGAAAGAAAGAAAGAAAGAGAAAGAAAGAAAGAAAGAAAGAAAAAAGAAAAAAGAAAGAAAGAAAAAAAGAAAGAAAGAAAGAAAGAAAGAAAAAAAAAAAGAAAAAGAAAGAAAAGAAAAAGCGAAAGAAAGAAAGAAAAAGCGAAAGAAAGAAAGAAAGAAAGAAAGAAAGAAAGAAAGAAAGAAAGAAAAAGCGAAAGAAAGAAAGAAAAAAAAGCGAAAGAAAGAAAGAAAGAAAGAAAGAAAGAAAAAAAAAAAAAAAAAAAAGAAAGAAAAAAAAAAGAAAGAAAGAAAAAAAGAAAAAAGAAAAAAAAAGAAAGAAAAAAGAAAAAGAAAAAAAAAGAAAAAAAAGAAAGAAAGAAAGAAAGAAAAGAAAGAAAGAAAGAAAGAAAGAAAGAAAAAAAAAAGAGAGAAAGAAAGAAAGAAAAAAAAAAAAAGAGAAAGAAAGAAAGAAAGAAAGAAAGAAAAAAAAAAGAAGAGTGAGAGAAGAGAGAAAAACTAAAGGGCAGGCTTCTATACAAGTTTTTTTGGGCAATGTTTTTGGCATTTTATCTCTGAAGAGACCGCAAGGCATGCTGGTTGAAAAAGGCCTAAACTATATTGTCAAAAGTATTGGGACGCCTGCCTTTACATGAACTTTAATGACATCCCAGTCTTAGTCCGGAGGGTTCAATATTGAGTTGGCCCACCCTTTGCAGCTATAACAGCTTCACCTCTTCTGGGAAGGCCGTCCACAAGGTTTAGGAGGGTGTCTATGGGAATGTTTGACCATTCTTCCAGAAGCGCATTTGTGAGGTCAGGCACTGATGTTGGACGAGAAGGCCTGGCTCGCAGTGTCCCCTCTAATTCATCCCAAAGGTGTTCTATCGGGTTGAGATCAGGACTCTGTGCAGGCCAGTCAAGTTCCTCCACCCCAAACTCGCTCATCCATCTCTTTATGGCCCTTGGATGGTCGGTGTGAAGGGGGTTAATATCACTTTAATAGGATAAAGGGACGGAATTTCATGATGAGGATTGGTCTTCCCTGTAATCAGCAGATTTATGTTCTCTAATTTAATGAAAACAACGCGTTGCGTTTCCTGCACAGCCCCCCCTCCTCGGCTCAGTTATGGGGGGGGGGTCTCCTCACCTATGAATCTCTGGGTGCACACTTCTCTGGTCACCAGCGCCTCGCAGGAACTTCTCAGGTTGACAATCAGATCTCGTGTCTCGTTGCTCTCGGTGAACGATTCCAGAATGTTTCCGCTGGAGACCACCTCTGGCCCGCTGTCCTCCTCGCGTTCTGAACTGTCGGCGGCCATTGTGACAACGCTGGACTGGAGCGCCTATGGGGGACAAACTGACAAAGAAATCATCTCATAACATTTGTGTTTCTCAAAAAGGTGGCAGCGTGTTAAAGCGGAACTTAAAGCGGTTCTAAACCCGACGCGTTTTTACGTGGTGACGTCATTTTACCAGACAGGAAGTGAGGGAAAATCTGCAACAGGGAAATGTTACCAACATACCTAAAATCATTGCATCTCGCATTACCCCCCTCCTCCCCCCCCCCGCCTTGGTTTGTATAATGCAACTTTTGGTTAAAGCGGAGTTCCACCCAAAAATGAAACTTCTGCTTTAAAGTGGCACAATACAGAGTGTGGGATTTCAGATCAGCTGTGCCCAGTCTTGCTACAAAGAGGAGGGCAGGCACAGCACTGACAGGAGGGAGGAAGGGGGGGCACAGCACTGACAGGAGGGTGGGCACAGCACTGACAGGAGGGGGAGGAGGGGGGCACAGCACTGACAGGAGGAGAGGGGGGGCACAGCACTGACAGGAGGGGGAGGAGGGGAGGCACAGCACTGACAGGAGGGGGAGGAGGGGAGGCACAGCACTGACAGGAGGGGGGACACAGCACTGACAGGATGGGGGGGAAGGGGGGACACAGCACTGACAGGATGGGGGGGAAGGGGGGACACAGCACTGACAGGATGGGGGGGGGGCGGGCACAGCACTGGGGAGGGGGGGGGGACAGGAGGGGGGGCACAGCACTGACAGGAGGGGGGGCACAGCACTGACAGGAGGGGGGGCACAGCACTGACAGGAGGGGGGCACAGCACTGACAGGAGGGGGGGCACAGCACTGACAGGAGGGGGGGCACAGCACTGACAGGAGAGGGGGCACAGCACTGACAGGAGAGGGAGGGTGGGGCACAGCACTGACAGGAGAGGGAGGGTGGGGCACAGCACTGACAGGAGGGGGAGGAGGGGGCACAGCACTGACAGGAGGGGGAGGAGGGGGCACAGCACTGACAGGAGGGGGAGGAGAGGGGACACAGCACTGACAGGAGGGGGGGGAGAGGGGACACAGCACTGACAGGAGGGGGGGAAGGGGGGACACAGCACTGACAGGAGGGGGAGGAGGGGGGCACAGCACTGACAGGATGGGGGGGAAGGGGGGACACAGCACTGACAGGATGGGGGGGAAGGGGGGACACAGCACTGACAGGATGGGGGGAAGGGGGGACACAGCACTGGCAGGAGGGGGGGCACAGCACTGACAGGAGGGGGGGCACAGCACTGACAGGAGGGGGGGCACAGCACTGACAGGAGGGGGGGCACAGCACTGACAGGAGAGGGAGGGTGGGGCACAGCACTGACAGGAGGGGGAGGGGGGCACAGCACTGACAGGAGGGGGGGAGGGGGGCACAGCACTGACAGGAGGGGGAGGAGGGGGGCACAGCACTGACAGGAGGGGGAGGAGGGGGGCACAGCACTGACAGGAGGGGGAGGAGGGGGGCACAGCACTGACAGGAGGGGGAGGAGGGGGGCACAGCACTGACAGGAGGGGGAGGAGGGGGGCACAGCACTGACAGGAGAGGGTGGGGCACAGCACTGACAGGAGGGGGAGGAGTGGGGCACAGCACTGACAGGAGGGGGAGGAGTGGGGCACAGCACTGACAGGAGGGGGAGGAGGGGGGCACAGCACTGACAGGAGGGGGGGGGGGAGGGTGGGGCACAGCACTGACAGGAGGGGGAGGAGGGGGGCACAGCACTGACAGGAGAGGGGGGGCACAGCACTGACAGGAGAGGGAGGAGGGGGGCACAGCACTGACAGGAGGGGGAGGGGGGGCACAGCACTGACAGGAGAGGGAGGAGGGGGCACAGCACTGACAGGAGGGGGTGGAGGGGGGCACAGCACTGACAGGAGGGGGAGGAGGGGGGCACAGCACTGACAGGAGAGGGAGGAGGGGGGCACAGCACTGACAGGAGGGGGAGGAGGGGGGCACAGCACTGACAGGAGGGGGAGGAGGGGGGCACAGCACTGACAGGAGGGGGAGGAGGGGGCACAGCACTGACAGGAGGGGGGCACAGCACTGACAGGAGGGGGTGGAGGGGGGCACAGCACTGACAGGAGGGGGAGGAGGGGGGCACAGCACTGACAGGAGGGGGAGGAGGGGGGCACAGCACTGACAGGAGGGGGAGGAGTGGGGCACAGCACTGACAGGAGGGGGGGGGGGGGCACAGCACTGACAGGAGAGGGTGGAGGGGGCACAGCACTGACAGGAGAGGGAGGAGGGGGGCACAGCACTGACAGGAGGGGGAGGAGGGGGCACAGCACTGACAGGAGGGGGAGGGTGGGGCACAGCACTGACAGGAGAGGATTATGGGGGGGGGGGGGGAAGCGAAGAGATACAATGAAGTCTCTCACCCGCCACACACCGGTCGCTCTCTCCACGTGACTTCCCGCTACCGCCCGTCACCTAGACAACGCCGGAGACTACGGATCCCGGGAGGGGGCGGGGCTGTGAGGAGCCGAACGTGTCATCACTGCGCGCCCTCCGCCCGCTATAAAGACTCACTGCGCGCCATCCGCCTGTCACATAGGCTCACTGCGCCCTCTGCCGGCCACAGAGACTCACTGCGCCCATTGCGAACATTATACAGAATACAAACATACATAAACACTCACATACAGTACAGACTTACTGCGCCTCGGCTGGTCATACATCCTGCGCCCCCTACCGGCCCTACATGCAATATACACACACACATACACATACAGACTGTAGAGACTTACTGCGGCTCGTCTGGTCACCACAATAGATGCTGCGCCATCTCCTGACCTCAATGGCACAGCGCCTTCTGGTGGCTACGTATAGATACTGCACCCTCTCCAGAAAACACAGCGCCCTCTGCTGGATGAACGTGGGCTTACATTCACACCTCATCTGAGCACGTTGGCTCGTTATGCAGACTTCAGTTTTCTTTATTTATTTATTTATTTATTTTTTGTGTTTTAATTTCTGTGGGTTTTTGAGACTTGAATTTTTTTTTTTTTTGTAATTACCTTTACCAATACTAAGCTAGTTACTTGTGAATACAGTTGCATAATAAAGCTTTTTCCTGCCCCGTTCACATATACGACGTAGCGGGATCGCAGGTTCCGAAGCGCTACACTACGTCTCGCGGTCATTCTTATATAAAGATTTGGACGTCTTTGACGATCCCGGGTGTTCTGGTGAATATGTGACCCTGATGACGTCACGCATGACGAAACACGTAGGGTTGGAGCCGGAAAAAAACACGCCACTGGGCATTGCGCCAAACCAGCCGCAGCCATCTTGTTTGTGGGAAAGACCCAAGCTTGTATAGACTCGTATGTCTGCTTAACCACTTCAGCTCCGGAAGATTTACCCCCTTTTTATGACCAGGCCATTTCTTTTGTGATACAGCACTGTGTTGCTTAAACTGACAATTGCGCGGTCGTGCAACGCTGTACACAAATACAATTTTTGTCCTTTTTTTCCCCACAAATAGAGTTTTCTTTTGGTGTCATTTGATCCGGTTCTGCGTTTTTAATTTTTTTGCGCTATAAACAAAAAAAGAGCGACAATTTGGAAAAAAAAACTATATTTTTTTACTTTCAGCTATAAAACACATAATAAAATTTTTAAAAAATCGTATTTCTTTATAAATTTAGGTCAATATGTATTCTGCTACATATTTTTGGTAAGAAAAAAATCTCAAAGAGGCGTATATTGATTGGTTTGCGGAGAAGTTAGAGCGTCTACAAACTACGGGATCGATTTGTAGCAGAGTCTCTGACCTCTTCCAGTCTAATGGGAACCTTCAAGGCCAAAGATAGCCGACCTCCTTCAATATGTGGGGGGTTGTGAGGCATAGTGGGTGCAAAGGTGGTAAAAGTCATTGGGCGCCAGACACTTCTTGGATGTGTAAAAATAGGTTTTATTTCATTGACAGTCCTTTTTGTATTTTGCAAAGGAAAGAGGGTTAGGGCCAGGACACCCTTATATTGTTGCAATTTTCAAATGGCAGACTCCTTAGAGTGGGTTGTAATGCAAAATAGATTAGGGCATAGTGGGTGTAATGCAGGGGCGGACTGACAACTCATGGGGCCCACGGGCAATAGGAGATTTTTGGGGCCCCCAGGCAATCAGAGATTATGGGGCCACACAGTATACACACACACAGTATACAATCACACAGTATACACACACACAGTATACATACGTGGTTATGCCAGTAAATTTTGGGTGTTGTGTCAGTAAATTTTAATCTGGTAGGTTGGCAACACCGGTATACACACACACAGTATTCAATCACACAGTATACACACGCACAGTATACAATCACACAGTATACACAGACATGTTTCTATTGGCTGAGAAGGTACTGGAGAGGTGGGGCAGCTATAATCTCTGGATTTTTAGACCAAAAGGATGTCGGTAAGGGACATTTCAGAGACAGATGTAAAAAAAAACACAGATATTTACATACTGTCCCTGGTTTTACTGAGGCTGGCAACCCTGATGGGGCCCCCTAGTGGCCCAGGGCCCTCGGGGCAGTGCCCGAGTGGCCGAATGGTCACTCCACCCCTGGGTAATGCAAAATAGATTCATGGGCGCCAGACACTTCTTGAATGCAAAGAGATTTTATTTCTCTTGAACACAATTTTGGGAGAGAGGGTTGGGGCCAGGACACCCTTAGGTAGTTGCAATGTTAATTTGGCAGACTCAGAGACTTCTACAGGTAGACAGCCATGCAGGGAAATGTATCTAGGAAGACACCACATCTGCATGTGTAGGAGCGCTGTCTCCTATGGCTGCTCTGCAAGCGTCACCACCGCTGGCTGGGTCCCTGGCTTGACACCTGAGGGAGCGCCGCCCCCCCTCTCCTGTCACTCTCTATACTCCATAGATAGATTCATGCATTGCATGAATCTATCTATGGTCGCTGCTGACACCCCCTATTCAGGTGTCCGGCCCCTTTTCGGTCACCGGGCACCTGAATTACAGCGGTGGGGGTGTTTTTTGCAAACACCTGATTAGCGCCGTGCGTTCCTTGTCACTCAGCAGTATGTTAGCAAAGCGAAGGAATTCGGTTTGCTAACATTGCACGGCCCCTTAGCCAATCAGGAGCACAGGTCTGTGTTACCTGTGCCCTGATTGGCTGAAACGACAGGCGCTGTGATTGGGCGCCTATCAGGCGTCCAATCATAGAGGATGAGAGGAGGAGCGGGCAGGAGAAGAAATGGAGGACACCGCTGCCGCCGTCACCCGAGACAAGGTAAGTGCAGGGTGGGGTGGGGGGGAGGCACAGTGGCAGCACTTGGGGCACAGAGATCAGCACCATGTGCAGCAGGACATGTATTTATGGTCTTCTTTGCAGGGACAGCTTTATTTTGAAGCGACTGCGTTTGATGGCAAAGTGGCAAAGTGGCTGTGTTTGATGGCAAAGTGGCTGCGTTTGATGTCACAGTGGCAAAGTGGCTGCGTTTGATGGGCACAGTGGCTGCGTTTAATGGGCACAGTGGCTGCGTTTTAATGGGCACAGTGGCTGTGTTTGATGGGCACAGTGGCTGCGTTTGATGGGCACAGTGGCTGCGTTTGATGGGCACAGTGGCTGCGTTTTGATGGGCACAGTGGCTGCGTTTTAATGGGCACAGTGGCTGCGTTTTAATGGGCAAAGTGGCTGCATTTTAATGGGCACAGTGGCTGCGTTTGGCACAGTGGCTGCGTTTGATGGGCACAGTGGCTGCGTTTTGATGGGCACAGTGGCTGCGTTTTGATGGGCACAGTGGCTGCGTTTTAATGGGCGCAGTGGCTGCGTTTTAATGGGCACAGTGGCTGCGTTTGATGGGCTTTTTTTTCCAGAATTTTTCAGTTTATTTGCTCCCTCCCCCCAAAATTTTGAGGACCAGCCGCCACTGAATAAGGGGGATGGTCCCTTAGTGGGGACAGCTTCCCCTCTACCCCTGACAACGACAGGTTCTCCAGCTGACAGAGCCGTCACTTCTGGTTGGACTCCAAGCCGCAATCCTAACCCAGAGCTGCTCTCTTGCTTCTGGATAGGCCCTCAGACAGCCTGGCAGCCAGATGTGCCCGGGATAGGCCCAAACTCCGGCCTAGAAGCCCAGGCAGTACAATACACGTCCACCCAGACAGCAGTCCAGGTGGCACAGAACCCCGATCATCTGACTCCACCCAAATATATAGGCTCTCCCAGCAGGCCAAGGGATTTAAGAAAACCCCTGCCCATTGGCTGGGATACCCCCCATATACTCCTAATCTGTCCTTGCTTTGCCCTTGTCTTATCCAATGCCACCCAGGTATCCGGCCACCTAGAGACAGACGAGAGAACTGCAACAATTCTAGACTTAAGTTGAAATCAATCGATCCCTAACAATGAGCCAAGGTAACTAAACTACACCTGGCAGGTAAATTTAGGGGAAACCCGGCCTAAATATCAGGGTGCTACAGAGGTAAATTCCAACTCCCTGCACTTTGTTTTCTCCTGGAATTGCTTAACCACTTCAATACCGGGGGGGGGGGGGGGGGGGCACTTATACACCTTCCTGCCCAGACCAATTTTCAGCTTTTAGCGCTGTCGCACTTTGAATGACAATTGCGCGGTCATGCTACACTGTACACATATGAAATTATTTTATCATTTTTTCCCACAAATAGAGCTTGCTTTTGGTGGTATTTGATCACGTCTGCGGTTTTTATTTTTTGCTAAACAAATAAAAAAAGACCGAAAATTTGGGAAAAAAATATGTTTTTTTTTTTTGTTTTCAGTTTCAAAACTTTGTAAATAAGTAAGTTTTCTCCTTCACTGATGGGGCTGCACTGACGGGCACTGATAAGGCGGCACTGATGGGCACCGATGAGGTGGCACCAATGAAGTGGCACTGATGAGGTGGCATTGATGGGCACTGATAGGCGGCACTGATAGGTGGCACTGATGGGCGACACGGATGGGCACTGATATGTGGCACTGATAGGCAGCACTGATGGGCACTGATAGGTGGCACTGATGGGCGACATGGATGGGCACTGATAGGTGGCACAAATTGGCACTGATAGCTGGCACGGATTGGCATGGATAGGGGGCATGGATGGGCATGGATAGGCGGCACAGATGGACATGGATAGGCGGCAGATGAGCATGTATGGGCACTGATAGGTGGCATGGATGGGCACTGATAGGGGGGACGGATGGGCACTGATAGGTGGCATGGATGGGCACTGATAGGCGGCATTGTTTTGTACTGATGGATGCCAATCAGTGCCAAACAATAATGCATGCCAATCAGTGATGCCCATTGTGGGCACTGATTGGCATCCATTGTGGGCACTGTGTGTCATCCCTGGTGGTCTAGGGTGGCATACCTGGTGCTGGACATCCCTGGTGGCCTGGTGGCGTCCCTGGTGGTCCAGTGTGGGCATCCTCGGGGGGGCTGCGCTGGTAATTGATCAGCACAGACCCCCCCCTGTCAGAGGAGCAGCTGATCAGCTCTCCCCTACTCGCGTCTGACAGATGCGAGCGAGGAAAAGCCGATCAGCGGCTCTACCTATTTACACTGTGATCAGCCGTGATTGGACACGGCTGATCACGTGGTAAAGAGTCTCCGTCGGAGACTCTTTACCAAGATCGTAGTTGCGGGGTGTCAGACTGATACCCCGCAACAACGATCACCGCGATGCGCGCCCCTGGGGGGCTCAAAATCCTGAGGACGTCATATGACACCCGGTCAGGATTTTAAAACCACTTTGCCGCCATCATTTGACAAAAGGGCGGGCGGAAAGTGGTTAATAAACTTTTACTATTTAAAACAAAACTCTTCCAACCTTCTCACCATTGTCATCCCCAGCAGAGCTGCGACCTCCCCATTTTGGCACAATCCATTTGTAGAGTGGAGCCAGTAGATGACCGAAAAGTCAGCTCAATTTTCTAGGAACCCCAAACCATCTTCTTATCTCAGTTTCCCAGCCACTTGTTCAGCGCCCTTCGATTTCGCTGCCTCTTTGTTGTGGGTCAGGAAAGATCAATCTTGGAAGTTCTTTTTATTGGTTTGGTAATCTGTGTCCCTGAAATCATTTTTTAGGAAGCTCCATCTTCCTCGAAATTTTGACATCCGTGCCAAAGTTTACAATGACAGATTCTCTCTAGTTTCACGCAACAGTCTAGCAATCCAATCCGAAATGTACAGAGGCGGCTCTCTGATTAGGCAAATTAGGCGATAGCCTGAGGCCTCGCAGTCACAGGGGCCTCGCTTGGCCAGCTAGTTTACCTAATTAGAGAGCCGCCTCTTCCAGCAGCAGACATACCCCCCATCACACAGTCCTGAGTCCTCCCACTCTGCTACAGGGAGATACAGGCTGCGAGTGAGTTACTGTGTGACCGGAGCTCACCTACAGCTCCGGATCACAGACAGGGAGAGCCGCTCAGCAGAGGCTGACAGATCTCCCCCTCCCCCTGCTGCCCGCACAGCCAGACAGGAGAGGAGAGAGCTGCTTCTGCTCCTCCTCCTCCCGCCCTCTCCTCCTGTGTTTGCCCCGCCCACTCTCCTCGGCAGTGTTTTCTGTTCTGTCTCAGAGAAGGAAATGTGTGGGCTGGAAGATTCATGATGAAGCCCAACAAACAGAAAAGGAAAAGGGTAGTCTGATCCATCCATCCATTCATCCATCCCCTCCTCCTGCCTCCCAGTGAGTACACTGATGTAGGGGATGCCCTTCCTTCCCTTCTTCCTCCATCACCCTTACTTTCTATCTTCCCTTCCTAATTTCTTTCTTTCTTTCCTTCCATATTTTCTTTCTCTTCCTTTCTTTATTTCTTTCCTTCTCTCTTTCTTTCTTTCTTTCTTTCTTTCTTTCTTTCTTTCTTTCTTTCTTTCTTTCTTTCCTTTCACCTTTCCTTTCCTTTCTTTCTTACTTTCTTTCCTTCCATCCTTTTCTTCTTTCTTTCCTTCCATTCTTTTTTTTTCTTTCTTTCTTTCTTTCTTTCTTTCTTTCTTTCTTTCTTTCTTTCTTTCTTTCATTCTTTCTTTCCTTTCATTCTTCCCTTCTATCTTTCTTTATTTCTTTCTTTCCTTACACCTTCTTTCTTTCCTTACATCTTTCTCTTTCTTTCTTTCTTTCCTTCCATATTTCCTTTCTTTCTTTCTTTCTTTCTTTCCACCTTTCTTTCTTTATTTCCTTCCATCTTTCTTTTTTTTTTTTTTCTCTTTCTTTCTTTCTTTCTTTCTTTCTTTCTTTCTTTCTTTCTTTCTCTTTCTTCTTTCTTTCTTTCTTTCCACCTTTCTTTCTTTCTTTCTTACTTTCATTCTTCACTTCCATCTCTCTTTATTTCTTTCCTTCCATCTTTCTTTCTTTCTTTATTTCCTTCCTTCTTTCCTTTCTTTCTTCCCTTCCATCTTTCCCTTCTTTCTTCCCTTCCATCTTTCCTTTCTTTCTTTCCTTCCATCTTCCTTCCTTTCTTTCCTTCTTTCTTTCTTTCTCTTTCCTTCCATCTTTCTTTCTTTCTTTCCTTACATCTTTTCTTTCTCTTTCTTTCTTTCCTTCCATCTTTCCTTCTCTCTTTATGTCTTTCATCTTTCTTTCCATCTTTCCTTCCATCTTTCTTTATTTCCTTCCATCTTTCCTTTCTTTATTTCCTTCCATCTTTCCTTTCTTTCTTCCCTTCCACCTTTCTTTCTTTCTTTCCTTACATCTTTCTTTCTTTCCTTACATCTTTCTTACTTTCTTTCTTTCCTTTCCTTCCATCTTTCCTTTTTTTCTTTCCTTACATCTTTCTTTCTTTCCTTCTGTGACAGCCTGCCAGAATAGGTGTAGGATCTGTGAGAGCAGCTTCCCTGTGCAGCTCTGCTTGAGGAGAATATATCTTTATTATTCCTTACTGCCCCTATACTGTCTCCTCCTGCCCCCTGTACTGTGCCCACTTACCTACCCCCTGTACTGTCCCCTCCTGCCCCCTGTACTGTCCACTCCCCTATACTGTACCCTCCTAATACAGTTCATTTTCATTCCTTGAATTATTTTTCCCATTATGGGAGTGATTGGGGCCTCATGTCTAAGTTTTGCCTAAGTCTAGAGCCGCCTCTGAAAATGTAGAACCTTCTTCTGAAACCATCTGACCGGCTTTCATGTCTCCTCAGTGGCTTCACTACTTTTTGAGTTACTGCCCTAAAACAAGTATTTTTACCATCCAGTCTACTTTACAATGATTTCAGTGGTTACACGCTCGTTCCAGGTCAGCCTCTCAGAAACGACTGAAATAAGAACGTCGAGCATTTTTGAAGAAGATTGCCAAGGACATTGAAGTGGACATGTCAATTCCTGTCTGACCACAAGGTGTCAGTGTTGTGTATAGAATGAAACTCAAAGCCGACCATACCGGCTGTATGAACCTCTCATCTATAGTTTTGTATTGAAAATACAAAAATAAAGCGGAACAATGTTTTTGTTCAGCTAGTCGGCCCTATGCGTTGATGTTACCCAATAAATTCTAAACGTGACTTCTTTTGAGTTCTGCTTTTTTTTTTGAAAGCTAACTTTTTTTTTGTTTTTGTTTTGGATAGAATTGGGATCTTTTCTCAATGTTTATTTGCTGCTTATGTCCCCATTGAGGAATTCTTGCTTCTCTTCCTGTCCCATAGTGGTGCTCACTATGGCTCCAGAGGGTCCTAGTAGGGTCGCCACCTTTTCTTCAAGTCAAACCTGAACATTTTAGCGGCGCAACAGCAATTTTATTTTATATTATAAACTATGATTAGTTTATACTTCCCCCATCAAATCATTCTCTGCAGCTATTACCCAGGGGCGGACTGACAACTCGTGGGGCCCCTGGGCAATAGGAGATTATGGGGCCCCTGGGCAATAGGAGAAGATTATGGGGCCCCCGGGCATTAGGAGATTATGGGGCCCCTGAGCAATAGGAGAAGATTATGGGGCCCCTGGGCAATAGGAGAAGATTATGGGGCCCCTGGGCAATAGGAGATTATGGGGCCCCTGGGCAATAGGAGAAGATTATGGGGCCCCCGGGCATTAGGAGATTATGGGGCCCCTGAGCAATAGGAAAAGATTATGGGGCCCCTGGGAAATAGGAGATTATGGGGCCCCTGGGCAATAGGAGAAGATTATGGGGCCCCTGGGCAATAGGAGATTATGGGGCCCCTGGGCAATAGGAGAAGATTATGGGGCCCCTGGGCAATAGGAGATTATGGGGCCCCTGGGCAATAGGAGATTATGGGGCCCCTGGGCAATAGGAGATTATGGGGCCCCTGGGCAATAGGAGAAGATTATGGGGCCCCTGGGCAATAGGAGATTATGGGGCCCCTGAGCAATAGGAGAAGATTATGGGGCCCCTGGGCAATAGGAGATTATGGGGCCCCTGGGCAATAGGAGAAGATTATGGGGCCCCTGGGCAATAGGAGATTATGGGGCCCCTGGGCAATAGGAGAAGATTATGGGGCCCCCGGGCATTAGGAGATTATGGGGCCCCCAGGCAATAGATTATGAGGCCACACAGTATACACACATACAGTATACACACACAGACACACAATATACACACACAGAATACACATACACACACTGAAAAGGTACTGGAGAAGCGGGGCAGCTATAATCTTGGAATTTTTTTTAAAAACACAGATTTTTACACACTGTCCCTGGTTTTATTGAGGCTGGCAACCCTGATGGGGCCCCTTAGTGGCATGGGGCCCTCGGGCAGTGCCCGAGTGCCCGAATGGTCAGTCCGCCCCTGCTATTACCTTTTGTACAACCACCCACTCCCATTAGAATGTAAGCTCTTCGAGCCGGGCCCTCCTGTACCTTTTGTATTGAACTGTACTGTAATTGTGTTGTCCTCCCTATACATTGTAAAGCGCTGCGTAAACTGTTGGCGCTATATAAATCGTGTATAATAATAATAATAATACTTCCCAGCAACCCTGCTGGGAAGCCATAGTTAGACATGTGCAATTAGTTTTTTTCATTATTTTCGTTCATTCGTTATCGTACGAATGAACGAAAATTTAACGAATAACGAATCGTTTGAATCGAACGAATCCGAAAACAACGAAAATCCGAAAAAAACTAATTAGAAACAACGAATGGATGAAAGAAGAAAATCCGAAAAACGAAAACAGGAACAACGAAAATGAAAACGAAAAAATTCGTACATTCGTAACTTTTTTTTGTTGAATTGGTAATTTTCCGTGTCCCTTACAATGGCGCTGCTTAACGTGCCTCAAATGGATTTAACGAAAAAATTCGTACATTCGTAACTTTTTTTTTTTCGATTCGTAATTTTCCGTGTCTCTTACAATGGCGCTGCTTAACATGCTTCGAATGGATTGAACGAAAAAATTCGTACATTCGTAACTTTTTTTTTCCGGATATTTGGATATATTGTAGTGTTAGTTCCATTGGGTTTTCACACTAACTTTGGGGTAACTTTGGGGTTCCTAGCACCAAGTGGCCCCGAGATATGGGGAATGATATGGGGAAAATGTCATTCTCAGCTGCAGAAAAGTGCTTTACATTTTCTGACCCGACTTCGGGGCCCCGTATCTTGGGGCCACTTGGTGCTAGGAACCCAGTGGAACTAACACTACAACATATCCAAATTTGGGGTTCCTAGCACCAAGTGGCCTCGAGATACAGGGCCCCAAAATCGGTCAACTGTGTTCATCTGCAGCAATGTCATTTCGGGACCCTTTGGGTCCAGAGACCCCAAATTTTGGCTGCAGCTAGGGGGCATCTAGGAACCCTTAACTACCAAGTTCGGGGGACCTATGGCTGCAAATGGGCACAGTGAGGCTGCAAATGGGCATTGTTGACCCTCTTTTCCACTTCCAGTAGCTGGGCATTTCTCACCCTAGGCTTATACTCGAGTCAATAAGTTTTCCCAGTTATTTGATTAGGTGCCTCGGTTATATTCGGTTTGGCTTATACTCGAGTATATACGGTATTCCGTAACGACGCCTCGGGCCAGGCGGCCCCGAGACAACTTAGCGGGCAGCAATCCCCCTTTAGGCCAGGAGGGCCATCAGGTCGGAACCACACCCGGTCACCGGGTCTGTCCCTTAAGTACCCTCTCCCAGAACTCACAGCACGCAGATCACACCCACTGACTGTTTCTGGGTAAAGAGGCACTCAATACACCCAGCTTGTTGCAATTTCCAACCTTGGCCGAATAATAGGGCGCCACCCCTAGGCCAAAGGGAAAACCACACGACCAGCCAAGCTGAGACAGAACCAGAATTTACAACACAATCAGTCTGAGCTAAACTACAGCTTCAGACAAACTAAATTTCTATTAATAGCGTCTGTTATTGAAAATACCAGCGCTACACATGTAATGGGCATTGTTTGTGTTTGAGATCATTTTAGGACTCTTCTGGGTCATTCGGAGTTTATCGACAGCTGCAGTTGACCTTTTTTTATACTGCATTGATCTGTTTATTCTGTCAATTACATTTTAACTTTCTCATTTTCTGTGTGGGGGATTCACTTCTCTATTGTCAGTGTAGAACTTTTAATATCTCATAATAATAATAATATATAATAATATAAATAATAATATATAATAATATAAATAATAATATATATATAATATATTATTAATATATTCATATATAAATAATATATATATAATATAAATAATAATAATAATAATCTCTTTAATATCTCATAATAATAATAATATATCATAATAATAATAATAATAATATAAATAATAATAATAATAATAATCTCTTTAATATCTCATAATATCTAATAACCCATTTTTAGATAAAGAGATTGTCTAAAAAAAAAAAAAAAAAAAACACAATTCCCCCACAATCAGCCTGACTGCGTGAAGTTATTTACAGTGGGGAAAACAATTATTTGATCTTCTGCAGATTTGGTAAGTTTTGCCCACTTCAAAGAAATTAAGGGTCTATAATTTCTATCATAGGTGTATTTTATATGATAGAGACAGAATATCAACCAAAAATCCAGAAAAAACACACAATACAAATGTTATAAATTGAGTTGCAGTTCAGTGAGTAAAATAAGTATTTGATCCCCGAGCAAAACATGACTTAGTAGTTGGTGGAGAAACCCTTGTTGGTGATCACAGAGGTCAGACGTTTCTTGTAGTTGGTTATCAGGTTTGCACATCTCAGGAGGGATTTTGGTCCTCTCTTCTTTACAGATCTTCTCTAAATCCTTAAGGTTTCTTGGCTGTCGTTTGGCAAGTCAAAGTTTCAGCTCCCTCCATAAATTTTCTATAGGATTAAGGTTTGGAGACTGGCTTGGCCACCCCATGACCTTAATGTGCTTCTTCTTGATCCCACTCCTTTGTTGTCTTGGCGGTGTGTTTTGGGTCATTGTCATGCTGGGAGACCCATCCATGACCCATCTTCAGTGTTCTGGCTGAGGGAAGAAGGTTCTCATCCAAGATTTTACAATACATGGCCCCGTCCATTGGCCCCCTCAATGCGGAAAATTCAACCTGTACCTTTAGCAGAGAAACCGCCCCAAAGTATAATGTTTCCACCTCCGTGTGTGACTGTAGGGATGGTGTTCTTAGGGTCATAGTCAGCACTTTTCTTCCTCCAAACACGGCGAGTCGAGTTAATGCCAAAGAGCTAAATTTTGGCCTCATCTGACCACAGAACTTTCTCCCAATCCTTCTCTGAATCATTTAACCACTTCAGCCCCGGACCAATTGGCAGCCAAAGGACCAGGCCCCTTTTTGCGATTCGGCGCTGCGTCGCTTTAACTGACAATTGCGCGGTCGTGCGACGTGGCTCCCAAACAAAATTGGCGTCCTTTTTTTCCCACAAATAGGGCTTTCTTTTGGTGGTATTTGATCACCTCTGCGTTTTTTTTTTTTTTTTTTTGCGCTATAAACAAAAATATAGCGACAATTTTGAAAAAAATGCAATATTTTTTACTTTTTGCTATAATAAATATCCCCCAAAAAATATAAAAAAAATGTTTTTTCCTCAGTTTAGGCCGATATGTTTTCTTCTACATATTTTTAGTAAAAAAAAATCGCAATTAGCGATTATTGATTTGTTTGCGCAAAAGTTATAGCGTTTACAAAATAGGGGATAGTTTTATAGCATTTTTATTAATATTTTTTTTTTACTAGTAATGGCGGCGATCAGCAATTTTTATTGTGACTGCGACATTATGGTGGACACATTGGAAATTTTTGACACATTTTTGGGACCATTGTAATTTATACAGAAATCAGTGCTATTTAAATGCACTGATTCCTATGCAAATGACAGTGGCAGTGGAGGAGTTAACCACTAGGGGGCGGGGAGGGGTTAGTGTGACGTGTGTGTTTTTTTTTTACAGTAGGGGGTGTGTCTGTACGTCTGACGTAACTGATCGGCTTTCCCGATGACAGGGAACAGACGATCAGTGACAGGCAGTGTAGGAAGCGCGGGGAGAGGTTTGTTTACACAGACCTCTCCCCGTTCTTCAGCTCTGTGACCCGATCGCGGGACACCAGCAGCGATCGGGTCCGCTGGTCCCGCAGCCGTGGTCACGGAGCTCCCGACAGGACCCACGGCTGGGCAATTAAAGGGGACGTACCGGTACGTGCTTTTGCCTAGCCGTGCCATTCTGCCGACGTAAATGTGCAGGAGGCGGTCGGGAAGCGGTTAAATGTTCATTGGCAAACTTCATACGGGTCTGTACATGTGCCTTCTTGAGGAGGGGGACCTTGGGGGCGCTGCAGGATTTCAATCCATGGCGGCGTATTGTGTTACCGATGGTTGGTTTGGTGACTGTGGTACCAACTGCCTTGAGATCCTTCAGAAGCTCCTCCTGTGTAGTTCTGGGCGGATCCCTCACTTTTCTCATGACCATCCTCACCCCATGAGGAGAAATCTTGCATGGAGCTCCAGACTGGGGGCGATTGATGGTTATTTAGTATTTTCTTCCATTTGCGAATAATCGCTCCGACAGTTGTCTCCTTCTCACCAAGCTTCTTGCTGATGGTCTTGTAGACTATTCCAGCCTTGTGCAGGTCTACGATCCTCGACCTTGACGTCCTCTGACAGCTCTTTGGTCTTCCCCATGATGGTGAGGATTGAATGGAAGAGATTCTGTAGACAGGTGTCTTTTATACACATAACGAGTTGTCGTTAGGAGAACCTTCTTACATTGACAGGACTAATCTGTGTACCACATGAGCCCCTACTGTAGCCAGTCTGTGGGAGGCAGAATTATTGTTGGTTGGTAGCAGGGGCGGACTGACCATTCGGCCACTCGGGCACTGCCCGAGGGCCCCGGGCCACTAGGGGGCCCCATCAGGGTTGCCAGCCTCAGTAAAACCAGGGACAGTATGTAAAAATCTGTGTTTTTTTTACATCTGTCTCTGAAATGTCCCTTACCGACATCCTTTTGGTCTAAAAATCCAGAGATTACAGCTGCCCCACCTCTCCAGTACCTTCTCAGCCAATAGAAACATGTCTGTGTATACTGTGTGATTGTATACTGTGCGTGTGTAGACTGTGTGGCCCCATAATCTCTGATTGCCTGGGGGCCCCATAATCTCCTATTGCCCGGGGGCCCCATGAGTTGTCAGTCCGCCCCTGGTTGGTAGGGGATCAAATACTTATTTTACTCACTGAACTGCAACTCAATTTATAACATTTGTATTATGTGATTTTTTTTTCTGGATTTTTGGTTGATATTCTGTCTCTATCATATAAAATACACCTATGATAAAAATGATAGACCCTTCATTTCTATGTAAGTGGGGGCAAACTTACACAATCTGCAGGGGGAGACAATTTATTATTTCCGCCACCGTAATGTTTTTTTATATTAGACATAATGAGAAGAGCATATCCCCCCATCCCCCACCCCATTTACCCCTAAAATAATAAAAAAAAAAAAAACACAAGGATCAAAAGCATCACTATAAAATGCAAACAATACATGAACTGAGATGATTTACTAAAGACAAATAGACTGTGCACTTTAAAAGTGCCGTTGCAAGCTTAGTAAATCAGTTGAAGCTTCACTTTGCAAAGAATACCCAATCACAAGCAAAGGAAAAAACAAACAAAAAAAATAAAAAAATAAAATAAAAATAAAAACAAAAAATAAAAAAATAAAAATAAAAAATAAAAATAAAAAATAAAAATAAAAATAAAAATAAAAATAAAAATAAAAAATAAAAAACACAGAATTTTTGTTTGCACGTGATTGGATGATGGAAGCCAGCAGAGCCATTTACTAAGCTTGCCTCGGGGCACAGTCTATTCACCTTTAGTAAATCAACCCCAGCGCCGCGCCGCGCCGCGCGTGACTTTTACAGGAAGACTTCCCACCGGATCCAGAGATTAGATATTAATACGTTTTATTTCAGCTAAACAGATTGTCATCACCCGCAGGAAAGGCAGAAGATTCCGCCGGATAAGCCGGAGCATTTACAGCAACGGCACGTCAGCAAATACTTCCCGACTCCAAGGGGTTTATCAGGATCCGTCCCTCTGAGTTTATATATTTCGTATCATGATATTGTTATATAACTTTCACTCTTCGATACAAAGTATTCTGTCCTATTCTGTTCTGTTACCATTCTATAGACTTGTTTTGTACAATTCTGGTTCAGAAACACCAAAGGACTCTGCTCCTTCCTCTATAACTCTCCTCTCCTGAAATACTCTGCACTGCTGGAGGACTCTGCTCCTTCCTCTATAAATCTCCTCTCCTGAAATACTCTGCTCTGCTGGAGGACTCTGCTCCTTCCTCTATAACTCTCCTCTCCTGAAATACTCTGCTGGAGGACTCTGCTTCTTCCTCTATAACTCTCCTCTCCTGAAATACTCTGCACTGCTGGAGGACTCTGCTCCTTCCTCTATAACTCTCCTCTCCTGAAATACTCTGCACTGCTGGAGGACTCTGCTCCTTCCGCTATAACTCTCCTCTCCTGAAATACTCTGCTCTGCTGGAGGACTCTGCTCCTTCCTCTATGACTCTCCTCTCCTGAAATAATCTGCTCTGCTGGAGGACTCTGCTCCTTCCTCTATAACTCTCCTCTCCTGAAATACTCTGCTCTGCTGGAGGACTCTGCTCCTTCCTCTATGACTCTCCTCTCCTGAAATACTCTGCTCTGCTGGAGGACTCTGCTCCTTCCTCTATAACTCTCCTCTCCTGAAATACTCTGCACTGCTGGGGAACTCTGCTCCTTCCTCTATAACTCTCCTCTCCTGAAATACTCTGCTCTGCTGGAGGACTCTGCTCCTTCCTCTATAACTCTCCTCTCCTGAAATACTCTGCACTGCTGGGGAACTCTGCTCCTTCCTCTATAACTCTCCTCTCCTGAAATACTCTGCTCTGCTGGAGGACTCTGCTCCTTCCTCTATAACTCTCCTCTCCTGAAATAGTCTGCTCTGCTGGAGGACCCTGTTCTTTCCTCTATAACTCTCCTCTCCTGAAATACTCTGTCCTCATATAACTCTGTGGGGGGTGGAGAGCACTGTGGTGGGATCTGGAGACTGATGGGGAGAGCTGGAGAGCACTGGGGGCAGACAGAACAGGGGTGGGGAGCACGGGGGCTGGACAGCACTGTGAGGGGTGGGGAGCACGGGGGGGCTGGAGGACATTATCAAGCTATTTTCTCTCCGGGTCAAATGTTATTCATTGATACAGAAGAGACCGAAAAAAGGAAAATACTACATTTTGGCCACTAGGATGGAACTGATGATCATAGGAATTACATACTTATTTACTATGATTGTTGCCTCCATCTAGTGGCCACAGTGCAATATTTTAACTACTCTATTATTAATGAATGAAGAACATTTGACCTGGGGAGAAAATAGCCTAATAACAGCAGTAATCCGCATGGATTCATGAAGAATTGTTCTTGCCAAACCAATCTACTAACCTTCTATGAGGAGGTGAGTTGCCATCTAGATAAAGAAATGCCCGTAGACGTGGTGTATCTGGATTTTGCAAAAGCATTTGACACAGTTCCCCATAAACGTTTATTGTACAAAATAAGGTGCGTTGGCATGGACCATAGGGTGAGTACATGGATTGAAAACTGGCTACAAGGGCGAGTTCAGAGGGTGGTGATAAATGGGGAGTACTTGGAATGGTCAGGGGTGGGTAGTGGGGTTCCCCAGGGTTCTGTGCTGGGACCAATCCTATTTAATTTGTTCATAAACGATCTGGAGGATGGGAATGGGGGAAACAGTTTAATCTCTGTATTTGCGGACGATACTAAGCTAAGCAGGGCAATAACTTCTCTGCAGGATGTGGAAACCTTGCAAGAAGATCTGAACAAATTAATAGACAAGTGCAATTCATTTAGTTCCGAATTCGTTTAATGAATTTTTAACAAATTTATTCATTCGGAAATCTGTTTAACAATTTTTTTCCGAAAATTTGAAAATTCGAAAACTCAAAAATTAGAAAATTTGAAAATCTGAAATAATAATTAACTATTAAATTATAGGTATCGGAATTTCCTCTAAAATTTGGCTGTTAGTGAACGTAACGAATACAAATTTATCCGAAGTTACGAATTATCCGAAATAACGAATTCCGCATCTAAACGAATGGAACGTAAAGAATAAATAATAATACATAACAATAATAATAATAATAATAAAAACTTTTTTATTATTATTATTATTTATTATTAATTTGTTCCATTCCACTTGTTTAAAAGCGGCATTCGTTATTTCGGATAATTTGTAACGTCGGATAAATTCGTATTCATTACGTTTACTAACAGCCAAATTTGAAAGGAAATTCCGATACCTAGAATTTAACCACTTTCAGACCGGACCATTTTGCTGGCTTAAGACCAGACCACTTTTTGCGATTCGCCACTCCGTCGCTTTAACTGACAATTGCGCGGTCGTGCGACGTGGCTCCCAAACAAAATTGACGTCCTTTTTTCCCACAAATAGAGCTGTAAACAAAAAAAGAGCGACAATTTTGAAAAAAAAAAACGCATACTTTTTGCTATAATAAATGTCCCCCAAAAATATATAAAAAAACATTTTTTTCCTCAGTTTAGGCCGATACGTATTATTCTACATATTTTTGGTAAAAAAAAATCGCAAAAAGCGATTATTGATTGGTTTGCGCAAAAGTTATAGCGTTTACAAAATAGGGGATCGTTTTATAGCATTTTTATTAATAATTTTTTTTTTAACTAGTAATGGCGGCGATCTGCGATTTTTATTGCGACTGCGACATTATGGCGGACACATCGGACAATTTTTGACACATTTTTGAGACCATTGTCATTTATACAGCAATCAGTGCTATTTAAATGCACTGATTCCTGTGTAAATGACACTGGCAGTGAAGGGGTTAACCAGGGGGTGGCAGTGTAGGGGTTAAGTGTGTCCTAGGGGCGTGTTACTAACTGTGGGGGGCGTGGCTGTGTGTTAGTGATCACTGATCTCTGCTCCAATCACAGGGAGCAGAGATCAGTGTCATTTGTTGCTAGGCAGAACGGGGAGATGCTGTTTACTTCCGCATCTCCCCGTTCGTCCTCCCCGTGAGACGATCGCGCTTATCCCCGCGGCGATCGAGTCCGCGGAACCCGCGACCGGACTCGCGGGGGTCCCGACCGGCGCACGTGCGATGGCACGGCGGCATTCTTAAAGGGACGTACCTGTACGCCCTTATGCCTGTCCGTGCCATTCTGCCGACGTACATCGTCGCGCGCCGGCCGGGAACCGGTTAATGATTTTTAACAAATTTGTTAATTTGGAAATATCCGAATTAACGTAAATCTGTTTAACAAATTTTTTCATAAAATTAGAAAATTAGAAAATTAGAAAATTTGAAAATTTGAAAATCTGAAATAATAACTAACTGATAAATTATAGGTATCGGAATTTCCTTTCAAGTTTGGCTGTTAGTGAACGTAACGAATACAAATTTATCCAAATTTACAAATTATCCGAAAAAACGAATGCCGCTTCTAAGTGAGTGGAACGCAACGAATTAATAGTAATAAAAACGTTTTACTATGTACTATGCTACTATGTAACATTACAATTTGCTCCCCATTTGTACAAAATGAATGCAGTTTCACAGGATGAATCCCATTGTTTTGAGCAATGTATACATTTGTCATTTGTAATGTGATTGTTGGAATATCGAATAACTGCTACTCTTTAAGCAGTGGCCTTGCATATGTGCCAAGAAAAACAAGCTGTTTAAGGCTTTCCATCTACAATGACGCAGAGTGAAGTGTGAAGACATCAACAAATCCCTGATATCTAACCCCGAGGACTTTCCCTTCCACTTGGCAGACATTCAGACAATAAGAAGGCTCTCAGATCATTATGTTAATGTGTTATTTTGTCAACATTACTCTTAAGTGGCGCTCCCACTTCCATTACTGTTTGATCACAGCTGACACAGGAAATGCTTAGAATGGGAGATGCCTGATATCCTTCTATCATCACTTTCTATCCAGCTAATTAGAGTGAATGAAGATAATATAATGTATGTACAGAAAAAGGCAGCGTTCAGGGTGATGCCGACCAAAAGGGCTGAAAATATAATATTGGTGGACAGCCTAAAAACGGAATTTACTGTGATTTTTTTCGTATATATTTATCTATTATGTTAGTAACAATAATTAAATTTGTATATACACACACATTATATATATATATATATATATATATAAATATAAAATTTTTAAATAAATATATTTTATATGTACCGTATTTATCGGCATATAACACTCAATTTTTCTTAAAATCAGGGGAAAATCGTGGGTGCGTGTTATACGCCGATACCCCCAAAAAAAATGACAAAAATAGCTAGCGGCGCCGAAAAATAGCGACCGCCGACAAAAAAGACCGAACCGCTGCCGAAAAAGGCCGAACCGCCGCCGAAAAAGACAGAGCCGACTGTTCAGCTCCGCTCGTAGTCCCGCCTCCCTGCACTCGCTCCCGAAACAGCAGGGAGGCGGGACTCCGAGCGGAGCCGAACAGTCGGCTCTGTCTTTTTCGGCCTTTTTCGGCGGCGGTTCGGTCTTTTTCGGCTGCGCATGCACGGTCTGTCTCGGCGGCGGGAAATTTAAACGTGGGCAAGGCAAATGACGCTGGCAATGCTGAAAATCACACTGGGCAAACTACAAATGACGCTGGCAAGCTGCAAATGACACTGGGCAAGCTGCAAATGACACTGGGCAAGGCTGCAAATGACACTGGGCAAGGCTGCAAATGACACTGGGCAAGGCTGCAAATGACGCTGGGCAAGTGCGTGTTATACGCCGATAAATACGGTAGTTGTTATAGTATTGTTATAGTATTTATTATTATTATTATTATTATTATTTTATTATTATTATTAATATTGTATTTTATTTATTGTATCAATATGACATACATTTTATTTTTAAACTTGAAATTGCACTGAAAGTGCACTTGGAAGTGCAGATGCTGTAGATCTGAGGGGGACATGCAAGGAAAATAAAAAAAAACAGCATTTTAGCTTGCACAAGATTGGATAATAAAATCAGCAGAGCTTCCCCTCATTTCAGATCTACCCCTCAGATTTACAGCGACTGCACTTCCAAGTGCACTTTCAGTGCAATTTCAAGTGCACTTTGCACTTGTAGTTTGCACTTGTAGTGCAAAGTGCATTTGCCTTTTGTAAATAAACCCCAGTATCTCACAAAAGTAAGTACACCCCTCACATTTCTGTAAATATTTTCTTCTATCTTTTCATGTGACAACACTGAGGAAATGACACTTGTCTACAATGTAAAGTAGTGAGTGTACAGCTTGTATAACAGTGTAAATTTGCTGTCCCCTCAAAATATCCCAACACACAGCCATTAATGTCTAAACCACTGGCAACAAACGTGAGTACACCCCTGAAAAGATAGAAGAAAAGATTTACAAAAATGTGAGGGGTGTACTCACTTTTGTGAGATACTGTATATAATGTTTGGGGTTTCTGAGTAATTTTCTAGCAAAAAAAAATGATGATGTTTACATGTAGGAGAGAAGTTTCACAATTGGCCTGGGTGGCAAGGGGTTAAAAAAATGTAGTTCCACTATAATTGTATCTGTTTAGAGTTAGAAAAACGAAACATAAGATACAGATTAAAAAAAAAAAAATGTTAACAATATTTTAAATTAATATTGGCTAATTATTTCAATTCAAGTAGTTGCATCTGAAATATGTCTGGGATGTAAGCAATAGAAGTGATGAGGAAGTGTGGTTTGTGTGGTTTGAGTCACCCGGTGCGGTCAGTTTCCATTCCATGGGATAGGAGTATTATATCGATTGTTATTTCTCATGTGTTAAGTACCTCTACAGAGATTTAGTTCTCATTCTGTAAACCGCAGTAAATTATATACTTTAAATCCTTAGGGTTTAAAATCACATAATTGGTGATTATTATTTTTATCACCACGTTTTATATTATTATCTTCGTCTTTTTTGGCATTGTATAATCATAAAAGTAAATGGGTAGGGATATACAGTACCTGTATATAATACAAATAATACCCAGTTTGGCTCCATAGCAAATTTTTCTTAATTTGTTGCATACATGTGGGTTCAATTGTGGGTGAAGCATTGTATATATAGGATTGCATTTATTTATTTTTAATTTTTACATTTTTTTTTTGGTTGAACTAGATGGACTTTTGTCTTTTTTCAACCTGAGTAAAGGCCCGTAGACACACCATACGAAAAATCAGAAGGAAAAATTTGTTAGACGAACGATCTGCAGATTTTCGGATCGTTATTACGGTGCATTCGACAGCCGATTCCGGTTTTTCGTCTGACAAAAGCTGGATGTGCAGGCTATAAAAATTTTGTCGGACGTGAGCTCATGTCCGATTTTCATTTCATTAGTATGTTTTTTTTGTACGAAAAAAAAAATCGTAAGAGCAAGACTTATTTGCTGACCGAAGTTCATTCCTTTGATCTGTAAATGAACAGAACAGATACAATGTTTCTTTTTATCTCTCTTTCAGGCTGAGCAATGTTGCTGATAAACATTGCCGGCTTCTTTTTTTTATAGCTGTGAGCAGGAAACTGCTTTGCACTTGTTAATCGTGAATCGTGGAAATGCTGGATTAAGATCATGAGGGGGGGTTGAATCGAGTTCGTGATTTTTTTTCGCGATTAATCGTGCAGCTCTGTTGGAAGGCAACATGATTTAATATCATATTTATGGTATTTCATTCCCTGGCTGATACAGGCAGATGGCCCCAAGTTGGAATGTAACCAGTTACACATCAGAGCTTGTAGCATATCAAAAGCTGCATCTAAAATATAGCAAGGCTTGGCTCCGGATCGTCTATTGCTATAAAGCAATCTTCAAAGTACCATAGCTGCCAGGATGATTGATGACGGTGGGTGACAAAGATCAAAGGATCAACAGGCACCTAGGATACAGAGACATGATACATGGACAATGCTGCCCCTAGAGGCCAGTACAGCAGGACGGACAGTCTGTTGAGGAGTACTGCCCCATAAATACTGATTCGTCAAAAGTCTAGATGGGATGGCACTGGGGGTTGGGTTTGGATGGTGTGTCTTTGAAGTATAAAAGGACTGAACGAGTCCAAGAGCCCTCTATCTGTCTCTGAGGCGCATGGCTCTATCCACCATTTTGAGTCCAGCCGAGGAGACCAATGCGATAAGTATCTTTCATGTTCATGTATTATATGTTCTGGTTATATGATTTGTAATATATTTCTTTATTATTCTCATGTTAGTGTTTTCCTATCTTCTTGGGAAACAAATAAGACTTTGTTTTATTAAGCCGTGTGCTTGGTTTTATAGCTAACCTTGTATTATTGTGATATCAATAGTCACATGTGATCAGAGTTTTAATAGACTAGCTAACTAGGGGAATAGACAAGTTAATGCATAGGTGCAATGGATATAGGGAATAACCACCCCCGAATAATAGTTATTTGCACAAATTACTTCAAGCTCTAAAGGTAAGCAGTGCGTTTATATATTTTTTCCAATAAAAATTAGCTATTCATTTTTATGTATTTGTTTAATTTTTTTTTAGCTGAGGTTCTGCGTTTAAGCAGAACTCCAGTGAACTCCACTCAAACGAAAGCCAAACATTTATAGTCCTGCTAAAGAGTTTCCCCGCAGGCTAGTAAAATCCCTTAATGAAATTCTGAACATTTTATACTAAGAATATATAAATTCTTCACTCTTCATTTCACTAATCCTTCTCTGTCAGCTCCGTCCTGAGAACATAAAACCAGTCTAAGCTTGAGAAGTTGTACTTCATTCTTTGCAATAAGAATATGATATGAGTAAAATCCTGACACCCCCTACCTAAGTCACATGATTTCCGAGAAAGTCATCACTATGTACAGTGCACCAAAATTATTGGCTCCCAAAGCTATAATTCCGATCCAGAGAAGCGTCAGCTCCCAAATCCGGGCTCTGAAAACAAGGGGCCCACCTGCATTACATATGCCCCGTACACACGGTCGGATATTCCGACGGAAAAAATGTTGCCGGAAAATACGATCGTGTGTGGGCTCTAGCGGGCTTTTACCATGGGAAGAGCAGGATCTCCAATTTCCCGACAACAAAATCCGATCGGACTTTTTCCGATCGCGTGTAGGGAATTCCGACGGACAAAGTGCCACCAATGCTCAGATCAAATTAAGAGACCAAAGCTATTGGCTACTAGCCTCTACGTAGTTCCGTAATACACAACGAAGGTCACCGCGTTCGTAACGATAGGATTTTCCGACAACTTTGTCCGACCGTGTGTATGCAACACCAGTTTCGGACAAAATCCGTCTGAAAAAATCTGACTGATTTTGTGGTCGGAATTTCCGACCGTGTGTACGGGGGCTTAGAGGGAAACTGTAATGACTTTGGCTTGTGTTTATTGAAACTCTCGTTTTATACTTTAAGGCTGCATTCACACCTGAGCATTGTCAGCTCATAAAACGCTCGTAAAATGCCCGAAAGATGCCCAACAAGCAAAATCCCATTCATTTCAATGGCACCGGTTCCCATCTGAGCGTTTTGTCACCTGAAGCGAAACGCCTGAAAAACGCCTTAGGCCCCTTTCACACTGGTACAACACGACAGTTTGATACCTTTTTTTAAGATGTCCCTAAAGCATTCCCATTTCTCTTCTGTGTTCAATGATTCAATGATGTTCTCTCTTCCCAGTCGATACCGGGATCAGGGGCGTAACTAGAAATCATAGGGCCCCATAGCAAAATGTTGTATGGGCCCCCGCCCCCTGCAAATAGCCCCCCCACGAAAAAAATGAACTAATGCCACCAAACAACAGATTTCCACACTCATGTGGCACAGTACCCAGGCAACAGCTTATATTAATTTTGAACAACAAAGTATGCAGCATACTGTATGCAGCCCCTGAAGGACACACATTGCTGACCTCCATGCCTTCTAACCAATTTATGTTCTGTTATATAAAATGAAATAGTTCAACTCACCATAATGCAGAATCAGTGGGAGCCCAGAGCGTGTGCCACTTGCCACCATCGCCGGCCACCAGATGCAGATTGTCAATTGTCACACGTTGCAGAATGTCACCTGCCACACATAACGGATTGTCACTTGCCATGTCACCTGCCACACATTACTGATGGTCACTTGCCACGTCCCGGGTTGTCACTTGCCACGTCACTTGCCACACATTACAAATTGTCACTTGCCATGTCACGGATTTTCACTTGCTACGTCACCTGCCACACATTACGGATTGTCACTTGCCATGTCCTGGATCGTCACTTGCCACACATTACGGATTGTCACTTGCCACATCACCTGCCACGTTGCCTGCCACCAGATGCAGATTGTCACTTGTCACATGTTGCGGAATGTCACCTGCCACATGTTGCGGATTGTCCACTTACCACATCACAGATTGTCACTTGCCACGTCACCTGCCACACATTATGGATTGTCACTTGCCACGTCCCGGGTTGTCACTTGCCCCATCACCTGCCACATTACAGATTGTCATGTCACGGATTGTCACTTGCCACGTCGCCTGCCACACATTACGGGTTGTCACTTGCCACGTCGCCTGCCACACATTACGGGTTGTCACTTGCCACGTCGCCTGCCACACATTACGGGTTGTCACTTGCCACTTCGCCTGCCACACATTACGGGTTGTCACTTGCCACGTCGCCTGCCACACATTAGGGGTTGTCACTTACCACGTCACCTGCCCCACATTACGGGTTGTCACTTGCCACGTCGCCTGCCACACATTATGGGTTGTCACTTGCCACGTCGCCTGCCACACATTACGGGTTGTCACTTGCCACCTCGCCTGCCACACATTATGGGTTGTCACCTGCCACACCGTTACGGATTGTCACTTGCAGCAGGTTAGCAGTCAGGCAGCAGAGAGATAATGTCATCTCTCTGCTTCCCGGCTGACTGCACAGTGAAGGGGGAACTTCAATGCAGGGATGCAGGGCGGGCACCAGGCGGTGAGAGATGATGTCATCTCTCTGCTCCCCCGCCCCAGATCCCTGATTGGCCAGACCGCTCACGTCCACGGACCTGCCCGCTCTCACCCGCGGACCCGCCGGAGCCACCCGCGGACCCTCGGAGCCACCCGCGGACCCGCGGAGCCACCCGCGGACCCGCGGAGCCACCCGTGGTGCCGCCCGCGGACCCCCAGAGCCACCCGCGGACCCGCCTGAGCCACCCGCGGGGCCGCCCGCGGACCCCCGGAGCCACCCGCGGCGCCTGTCCTCAAGGGCCCCACTGGACTGCGGGCCCCATAGCGGCTGCATGTGCCGCTATGGCGGTAGTTCCGCCACTGATCGGGATAATTGAAGTCCCCCATTGTGATGACATTACCCTGTTTCCCTGCCATTTTTAACTGAGATAGTAATTCCAGCTCCTCCTTCATGTTGGGTGGCCTATAGCGTATCCCCTAAGGGAGGCTCTGCAGAATCTAATGTAAGGGGGAGCTCTGTGGACTCTGATGTGGATTCAAATATAAAGGGGGAACTCTGTGTATAGTGTATACAAAAAAATGTATAGTGTTCAAAAAAATTGTACGGCGCTAAAGTGTTCAGGTTTGGCTTGAAGAGAAGGTGACAACCCTACCCCTGACCATGCGTGTCCCCACTCCGTGCTTATCCCACTCACGTGCTTGCTGACTCCTCCCCCTAGTCTCACTGGACTCCTCCCCCTCATCTCTTGCCTCTAGTCATAGGCGTGCGCACAGTGTGTGCTGGGTGTGCCTGGGCACACCCTAATCACCTTGTGTGCATTAACATTATCACTTTGTGTGTAGGGAAAGATGGGAAAGATCTCCCTCTTTACGGCTCTACCACTGCGCCGGCAGAGAGATCAATGTGTCGGGGTTATATATATATAATATATATAATATAATATATATATATAATATGACACATTCATGCATGAGCTTTGGGGTGCACACCTTAATGCAATAGGCTGCGCACACCTATGCCTCCAGTTCAGCGGTGATTGTTGACTCTGTGCTGGACTGGAGGCATTTCTGCTGGAATTGTTCATTGCGGGGCTGGACCCTGGAGAGAGAAAAGCGGTTGTTCTGCCCTTCACCTGGGACTCGGAGAGAGGAGGCGCAGTAGCAGCCTGGAGTGGAGAGCAAATGGAAATTAGTGTGTCCTGGAGGCAGAAGCTGATGTTCACAGAATCAAAGTGCGGTGCTGCATATCACGGCGCGTGCGCGTGCACGTGACCTGTGCTGAGCTGGGTAAAGGTGTGAGCGGGGCCGGGGTCAGCATCAGCTTTTCTTGAGGGACCCGTAGCTTTAGGGCCCTCCCTCTCCTGGCACCTTAAGGCAGCCACCTTTCCTCCCTCATGCTGGCTCCGGCTCTGCACACACCCAGGATCAGCCTGGCCCCTGAGTGTCCATGTGTGGACATCTTGCTCCAGGGGGGGCACTAGCCCCCCCTTGCCCATGCCCCTGACATCACTGTGGGAGGGCTCTACCTAAAAGGGACCCAACACCCTGTGTCACTACCTGCTGTACAAGATATCATTCTGGTGCAGAGCCACCTAGTAGCTAACTACACCTGCCTACATCCTTGCCTTCAGTGCCTGGTGGTTCAGGGCTGGGGTCTTTTTTGTTTAGAGGAAGACCATGTGCTACACCCTGTGCATTTTTTAGCGTGCTCACTTTTTTAGCATCTGGTGTTACTTTAGTGTGTGCGTATTGCATAGCGGAGAAAAAAAAAGAAGGAGAATGTGCACTGCACATACACAGCCTGAGCTAAGCTGGAGCCTAGAGAGGATAAACTGCTCACTAGATATGTGCAGTTTGTTTGGTTCCGAATCGAAATTCGGATGAATTGTCAGTAACTTGGGAATTTGGATGTGTGACGGGAGTCACTTTGGACGGGGGGCTTGTGGAACCCAGCCTACCTTGGAGAGCTCTGGAAATTTCTTGTTCAGCTCCCCCGGCCCCTCCTATGTGTAAGTTACCCTGTGTCTATTAAGGGCACAGGGTGACCAGGAACCCCAGTCTGATCTGCACTAATCAGATTCACTGTACAACCACACCGGACTCAGCATTTCCTTTTACCCCTTATCCAGGGTCTTATATGTGTGGTTTGTGTTGGAAGAATGAAGGGGCTTTTTCACTTTGGACGGTAATATTTCTTAACAATATCCCTCAAGAATATTTGAAGATAAAGCCACCTTTCATCAGAGATCATTGCTAGATGGTTTGAGGTGGGGTGGGGGTTGTTATATGTTTATTGTTAAGTGGCTGTATTCGAGTGTTATATTGTTTGTGTCTGCCTTGGGAGAAAAGTATTATGGGATATGTATGTGGATTAGCTGTGAGGAGGGAGGGGGGAATTCCTCCAACAGCTCTCCCTGCTGATAGGACAGTCTACTGATGAGAAGTTTGAATACACCTGTGTGTCTGTTACTGAATGTAATTTACCCCGCCCTGTGTCCTTATGCAAAGAAGGGGAGATCGTCTCCTCAGTGTATATCTGTGTGCCTTTGTTCAAATAAACAGTTCATCTTCTAGCTTTGCAGCCAAACGAGTCCTGCCTAGTTCTTGGTTGTAACCAGTGATGTAAGTAACTGAGTTAAAAGTTGAGTTACCTAACGCAGTTACTTTAGAGGGTAACGAGTAATCTAACTGATTACTTTTCCCCTCATGGTAACTCAGTTCCCATTACTTTGGCTTAGTTACCCCAATTACATCTACCGCCACTAGATGGCAGTAGTGTAATTCCGGTGTCCTGCCGAAAAAGTTCCCCCGCCGGATAAGGACCCCCTGTACTGCGCAGGCGCAGGGCTTGCGCAGTACGAAGGACTACGGAGCTTCCAAAAATTGCTGAACCTAAACAGCTCTGAGTGAACTCTACACCGCGCAGGCGCAGGTAACATGTAATTGTACGAGGCGATGCCGCACGCTCCTGATGCTCGTGCTACTCTGCAAGGGGCGTCTATCGTGTAAGTAAGGGGCGGGTCTAGTATTACTGTAACCAAGGGGCGCATTTATTATTATTGTTATATATCGAGCTCTGCCCATTAATTTAACATTTGCCCTCTTCTGTAGCCATCCGCCCCTTACATGATATAATAATAATAATAGACCCGCCCCTTGCTTACACGCTATAACAGATCTGCCCCTTGGTTAGAGTAATAATAGAGCAGCCCCTTGGTTACACGCTATATAACAATAATAATAATTGCACCCCTTGGTTACAGTAATATTAGACCCGCCCCTTAGTTACACGTATAGAATATTTAAAAAAAAAGTCAGTTACTTTGCTGCGTAACTAATTACTTTTCCAATGTAGTAACTGAGTTACTAATGCAATTACTTTTTGGGAGAAGTAATTTGTAACTTAACTAATTACTTTTTTAAAGTAAGATGACCAACACTGGTTGTAACATGTGGCAATAATATATAATATCTATATTCAGACTGGAGGAAGTGGTATATGATGCAAGTGTGGGAAGACGTTCCGTTACAGGATGTATCTGAATTTCAATAGCAAGGAATTTAAACAAATTGGAAATACCGAAATGAAAATTTCGGACAACATTTTTTTTTTTTTAATTTTAATGAAATTTGAATCGTTTTCGAATTCTAATTTCAGAAGAAAATACAATGGCAAAGGAACAGAATTGAAAATAAAATAATGGAACAGAATAGAAAATAATATAATACAGCAGAAAATAAAAGAATAGAATATAGAAGAGTAAAACAGAACAGAATACAAAATAAAAGAATGGAAAAAAATAGAATAGAAAATAAAGGGACAGAATAAAAAATAAATGAATAGAATATAAAATAATAGAATGATTCAAAACCCGGACTGTCTGGGTGAATCCCGGACAGGTGGCAACCCTAAGTGGAACCTAACTCTATCTTTTTAACTAATTTTAAATATTCAAAGCATAGCTCCATGCTTTATTTTGCTGATAAATCCCTCACAAAAACACCCCCTCTAGCATTTCTGGCAGTGGTCATCTTGAGATGGTTTATTTAACATTTACTTTCTGAAATCCATCTGCCCTTAGCTCAGGCATGCAGAAAGGGGGGTGTACTTAGCTGAGAAAGCCCCTCCTCCTCTCCTGAAGACTCCTGGAATGTATGACAGCATTTGCCTAGGCATGGGAACTAGGAGGCAACTAAAGAAATGTTTAAAACAAGTAAATATGATATATTTTATCTATTTACTAATGCTACCAGCATAAGGATTCAAAATAGTCAATGATTGAGAGAGTGAAGTTCTGCTTTAAGGTTCCTTGCTGTAAAACAAGGCAGCATAACAACCTCTGCAGTGCATTAATGTACGTTGCTAATCAAAAGATAAAAATGCAGTCACTTATAGGAAAAAAACAATACACAACATAGAGCATATCACAAAATATGCATACAATATACACATGCACAAGCTATCTATCCTTCTTAGCAAAGCATGGAATAAAACAGAATAGAAAATAAAGGAATATAATCGAAAAGAAAATAATTGAACAGAATAGAAAATAATACAATATAGCAGGAAATAAAAGAATTCAATATAGAAGAGTAAAACAGAACAGAATAGAAAATAAAAGAATGAAAAAAAAAATGTAATAGAAAATAAAGGAATAGAATAGAAAATAAAAGAATAGGAAAGAATAGAATAAAACAGAGCAACATAGAATAGAAAATAAAAGACCAGAATAAAAAGAATAGAAAATAAAGGAATAGAATAGAACTAAAAAAAAGAATAGAATAAAATAGAAAGAATAGAACCATTTCTGAAATTCGAATTTCAAATAATATAGATTTTAATTCAAATAAAAAAAAGAATAGAATAAAATGGAAAAGAATAGAATAGAAAAAAAACAATCGAATAGAATAAAATAGAATATAACCTTCTTCCAAAATTTTTAATTTCAAATAGAATACATTTGAATTAGAATACAATAGAAAAGAATAGATTTGCATATGTTCGTCTTACGACAGCATCTACACCTGATCGACGCAGTCTCTATTCTAGCGACCCCCTGGTCGGACCACGACCCAATTCTGACTATCTGCCACTCCCTGCTCAGCAAACCACAGCACAATTCCTGGGTGATGAACGACTCATTATTGTCATTCGAGCCTATTACCACCGAATTACACAAAGCGTCGATAGATTACTTTAAACTTAATACAGGGACGGTCTCCTCGCCGGTAACCCTTTGGGAGGCTTACAAAGCGGTCCTTCGAGGCCACGTTATACGCATAGCGTCAAAACGTAAAAAAGAACGAACCCAATTACGGCGTAAACTCGAGCATGACCTGGAAGTTCTTTCCACAGCTTTTAAGCAAGACCCTACCCCAACCAATCGTAAACTTTTAGATAAAGCCCGATCGGACTTAGACTTATGCGTGACGGACGACGCTGAACGCACCCTACGCTGGGCTCGACAGAAGTGGTACACTAAGGCTAACAAGCCAACAAAGATGCTAGCCAATAGACTGCGTACTTTCACCCCGAAGTTCACACCCATAGCCTTACGCACCCGTCACAATATCCTTACGGGCAACCCGCGTCGAGTCCTGGACGAGTTCCGCCACCGCCTAACCAAGCTCTATTCTGCCCCCACCCATATTCCTCCCCACGGTCTGACCCACTTCTTGAAGGATTTGTCCTTGCCTGCCCTATCTGACACTCACAGGTCCCTCATGGATAAGGATATACAGGTATCAGAAATTCTCCACTGCATCAAGGAATTAAAGATAGGCAAGAGGCCTGGCCCTGACGGCTACACAGCCCTATATTATCGGAAATTCGCTGAGGTTCTTGCACCACACCTGGCGGCTATGTACAATTCGGTAAAAAGGGGTCACTCGTTTACACCAGATTTATTGACCGCCAACATTGTAATGATCCCCAAGCCGGATAAAGATCACTCCTCCTGGGCCAATTTCCGCCCGATTTCCCTAATAAACATTGACATGAAAATCCTAACAAAGATTCTGGCCAACCGTCTAAACTCTTTTCTCCCAAGATTGATAAAAAAGGAACAGGTGGGCTTTGTCCCCCGTAGGCAAGCAGGGGACGCCATTCGGAAACTCCTTCAAATCCAACACATAGCGCACGGCAGATCGCTGGAAACAATGTTTCTGTCCCTAGATGTCAACAAGGCCTTTGACACTTTGTCTTGGCCTTATCTGACACAGGTTTTAGGCCACTATAGCTTCGGCACCTCATTTTTGGGTTGGGTCTCTGCCATCTACGATTCCCCTCAAGCCAAGGTACGATATTACGGCCATGAGTCGCCCACCTTCCCCATAAAAAGAGGAACCCACCAAGGGTGTCCATTATCCCCTCTTTTATTTATTCTGGCTTTGGAGCCCTTGGCGGAGGCCATCCGTTTGCATGCAGACATATCAGGAGTCGAGGTGGCGGGGACCTCGCATAAATTATCCTTATTCGCAGACGACATCTTGCTGTCAGTTACCAAACCCAGAATCTCCCTCCCCAATTTGATGTCTCTCTTAGATACTTTCGCCACGTTGTCAGGCCTAACTGTTAACTCGGCTAAATCCAAAGCCATGTCAATTAACCTTAGGCCCTCGGAACTAGAAGCACTGAAGTCGGCATTTTCCTTCCAATGGACGAATTCGTTACCCTACCTGGGGATTAGACTTACCCCTAACTACTCGGGTCTTTACCAAGCCAACTACCCCCCATTATTGCGCAAACTGACAAATCTGCTCGACTCTTGGTCCACCCTTCCTCTATCCTGGTTCGGTAGAATAGCGACTGTACGCATGGCATATCTCCCGAAATTGCTTTACTATTTCCGAGTTCTACCGGTCCAGATTCCATCTCACATTCTCCGAATCCACCAACGCAAAATCATGCTATTCATCTGGGGGAAGATAAAACCCAGGATCAAGCGACAGGTGCTCTATGCACCTAGAATAGATGGAGGCCTCTCGGTCCCAAACCTGCAAGCCTACTATACAGCAGCCGGTATAGCCCCACTTGCCCATCTCCATGAAAAGCAACAAATGCCACTATGGGCCGTTATCGACTTAGCCGATTCCCACCCGGTCCCTTTAGCCTCCCTCCCCTGGCTCCCTAAAGCCCACCGGCCATCCACCCTGGGTCCATGCCTAGCCCACGCTCTACGATTGTGGGATTCAGTCAAGTTCTCAGCAGGCCTGATCTCTCCCCATCTCCCCTTACTCCGTCTTCTTTATTGCCCGTTGTTCCCGCCAGGATGTGATAACCCCTTACAGTTCACGTGGTGGACTGACCATGGCTTCGTAGACGTTCACTCTTTGCTCACCCCGACTAAAATAGTCCCGTTCGCAGCCCTACGCTCCTCACACGACATCCCCCTAAAAGAACACTATAGCTATACACAACTCAGACACTTTCTCCAAGGCCTAATAAGATCCCAGCCTATTCCCTATGCCACGACTCCCTTTGAAAGTTTGTGCAGATCTCGTCCTCAATCCTCGGGTATGATATCACTTATATACAAGGCTATAATTAACACTAGAAAACCACCACTGAGACCTTATCATCTCCAGTGGGAGGCTGAGCTAGGGAAACGGCTGGAGCCAGATGACTGGCGGGTAATGACCATGGCACTAACTAAGTGCTCTAAGAATGTCCTCTTTTTGGAGAACGCCTACAAAGTTTTTTATAGATGGTACTACACCCCGGCAAGGCTAGCGAGCTTCATCCCATCTTATTCCCCATTATGTTTCCGAGGGTGCTCACAAGAAGGGACGATGGCTCACATCTGGTGGTCCTGTCCCAGGGTTTGTAGACTATGGATCAGGGTATATGCACTGCTTCGTAACCTTTTTAATACCACAATAAAGAGGGATCCTTTTGAGGCCCTATTATGTAAGCCCATCCCAGTACTTCTTCGTCCTGAACGTCAACTGGCTGCACACATCTTTACTGCAACTAAACTGACCATAGCACGGGCTTGGAAAACCCCCGGCCCTCAGCTTTGAAGCCGTTAAAAATAGAGTAAATGACATTATGGTGAACGAGAAACTTACTGCCGTGCTAGCAGATACCCATGCCAAATTCCTCCGGGTATGGCAGCCCTGGGTGACCCATATCCGTCCCTCGCGATTTGATCCAACGCTTCTTACCCTTTAAGAAGTCTCTGTCCCCCCCCACCCCGGGGCCCCCCCATCCTTTTTTTTTCCCTTTCCCCCACATTTCCCCTCTTTCCTTGACTTTCCTCCTTACTTCATCCTCTTCTTGGTCTTTATACTAAAGACATACGTCACCCCTTTTCTCTTTCTCCATCATCTGGATTCTTCTCCTGTATTCCCCCCTCCGGGGGCTCAATATCAAGTTCCTTCTTATTCTCTCTTTCGATCTCCCCATCCTACGGGGCTGATCCTACTGGTGCTGGATACCTAACAAGACATACTATCTCTTCTATGAGTTTTATCTCCATTCCACCTTCCTTCTCCATTTTCTTCTTTTTCCCCTCTCTTTTTTCCTCAGGACTCTACAAATTTTAGTTACAATTTGCTCAAGTGGTCTTCCCTGAGGAATCTCACTTAAGTTGGTTCCTAAGTTTAATGTCCCTATGGGATAAGGTTTGTTATACTGTTTTTCTGCCTCAGATACCAGAACCAATCTAGAGTACTGTCTTACGTCCCAGTTTACCCTAGGTCAATTTTACTCCATCAAGTCGCAAGACCTGTTGGTCTCTTTACAATGTCTTGCTGCCCACACTTGTGATATTTTACAGTCTGTTCTATGGTTCATGTCCGTACTCCGGACTCAACTGCATGTACTGTTCTGTTGTAAGAAATTGCACACTGTTACTGTGTCCAGTTCCATTTTTTTCTGTTTTTTTTCTGTTGTTTTGTATTCTTTTGTATTGATGTGTCTCTTCAATAAAAACCTTTGTACAAGAAAAGAATAGATTTGAATAGAACAGAAAATTAAAGAATAGAATAGAATAGAAAAAAAACAACAGAATAGAATAAAATGTATTTGCCTAGGCATGGGAACTAGGAAGCAACTAAAGAAATGTTTAAAACAAGGAAATATGGATATACCTTATCTATTTGCTAATTTTAGCAGCATAAGGATTAAAAATAGTCAATGTTGATTGAGAGTGTGAAGTTCTGCTTCAAGGTTCCTTTCTGTAAAACAAGGAAGCATAACAACCTCTTTAGTGCATTAATGTGCGTTGCTAAATAAAATAAAAAAATGCAGTAGACAACAAAAAAAAACAATAAAACAATACACAACATAGAGCATATCACAAAATATGCATACAATATACACATGCACACGCTATCTATCCTTCTTAGCAAAGCATGGAATAAAACAGAATAGAAAATAAAGGAATATAATTGAAAATAAAATAATGGAACAGAATAGAAAATAATATAATATAGCAGAAAATAAAAGAATTGAATATAGAAGAGTAAAAACAGAACAGAATACAAAATGAAAGAATGAAAAAAAAAATTGAATAGAAAAGAAAGGAATACAATAGAAAATAAAAGAATAGGAAAGAATAGAGTAAAACAGAGCAACATAGAATAGAAAATAAAAGACCAGAATAAAAAAAGAATAGAAAATAAAGGAATAGAATAGAACTAAAAAAATCATAGAATAAAATAGAAAGAATAGAACCATCTTCTGAAATTCGAATTTCAAATAGTAAAAATCTAAACAAATTCCAAAACCAAATTAACCACTTGCTTACCGGGGCACTTATACCCCTTTTCTGCCCAGGCCAATTTTCAGGTTTCAGCGCTGGTCACACTTTGAATGACAATTGCGCGGCCATGCTACACTGTACCCACTGTACCCACTGTACCCATACTCAATTTTTTCCATTTTTTTTAAACAGATAGAGCTTTCTTTTATTGGTATTTAATCCCCACTGGCGGTTTTATTTTTTGCTAAACAAACAAAAAAAGACTGAAAATTTTGAAAAATAAAACAAAACATTTTTCATATTTTGTTATAACGTTTTGCAAACAGGTAATTTTTCTCCTTGACTGATATGCACTAATGAGGCTGCACAGATGGGCATTGATAGGTGGCACTGATAGGCTGCACTGATGGGCACTGATAGGCTGCACTGATGGGCACTCATGAGGTGGCACTGATGTGCACTGATGAAGTTGCACTTGATGGGCACTGATAAGGCGCCACTGGTGGGTACTGAACAGGATGCACTGATGATGTTGCACTGATGATGCTGCACTGATGGGTGGCACTGATGGACACTGATAGGCTGCACTGATGGGCACTGATGAGGTGGCACTGGTGGGCACTGATGAGGTGGCACTGGTGGGCACTGATGAGGTTGCACTGATGGGCACTAATAAGGCGGCACTGGTGGGCACTGATCAGGATGCACTGATGGGTGGCACTGATGAGCACTGATAGGCTGCACTGATGGGCACTAATAGGCTGAACTGATGGGCACTGATGAGGTGGCACTGGTGTGCACTGTTGAGTTTGCACTGATGGGCACTAATAAGGCGGCACTGGTGGGCACTGATCAAGGTGCACTGATGAGGCTGCACTGATGGGCACTGATAGGTGGCACTAATTGACACCGATAAGCGACACTGATATGCAGCACTGAAGATGAGGCACTGATTGGCACTGATATGTGGCACTGGTGGGCACTAATGGCACTGATTTTCAGCACTGATGATGAGGCACTAATTGTCAGCACTGATGGGCACTGATAGGTGGCACTGGTGGGCACTGATGGCACTGATTTGCAGAACATTCGGGCGCTAAGGGGACCGATGTCCCTCTAATCCCTCTAGCAGAAGCCGCGGCTGATAGCGTGAAGGAAAAAAAAAACGATAAACGGCATCTATTTATTTCCGTGATCATTGGCTGACAGCTGACTGCGTAGTAAAGGACCCGCTGTGATTGGCCCTTTACCCGATCTATGATCAGCCGAGTCTCACGGACCAGAACGGGGGGGGGACGTCTATGGACGCCCTCCCGGCAATTTAAGCCCACGCTGCAGCCATCACTCGCCTTTAGCGCGGGCGGCAAGTGCTTAACTAAACAAATTTATGGAAATAACGAAACAAAAATAATTTTTTTTTTCGTCCTGCACCTGTGTGCCCTTCACTGCTCATGCAGCTTCGCGGGATAGAATTGCTCTGCAAATGTTTTATAAATAGGCGCCCATGGCTCTTGTATTTAGACCATATTTATTTATCTTATTGGAGTTCTGCTTTAAAAAGAAAAAGAAAGCACGCCTCTGGAAAAATAAAATAAATAAAACTGCTGCACACCAAGTACTAAGTAGCAAGCAGACACTTTTATTGTGCCAAACTCCTGTGTACACATGTCAGGCTCCAGACCCATGGAACCCGTCCAAGTCAGGGCAGCTGATTTACAGGAAATTCTCATTTATACAAGAAGAGCTGAAATTCTATGAATGGCTCAGGTCCAGCCTCAGGGAAAAAAGGACAAAGGTGAAACGCATAACATCAGACGCTGCAAGAAAGAGAACATAAACCAGCGCAGTGCCAACCTTTATTATAACAAGGCTGTGGCCTCATTAGTAATATTATAGACGATGTGATGTAGACATGTGCAATTCGTTTCGTTTTTTTTCGTTCGTTCGTTTTCGTACGAATGAACGAATCATTCGAATCGTACGAATCCGAATAACGAATCGTAACGAATTGTTCGAATCGTACAAATCCGATTAACGAATCATTCGAACCGAACGAATCCGAAAAACAACGAAAATCCGAAAAAAATTAGAAACAACGAATGTACTAATGAAGAAAATCCGAAAAAAACGAAAACGAACGAAAAAATTCGTACATTCGTAACTTTTTTTTTTTTTGTTGAATTGGTAATTTTCCGTGTCCCTTACAATGGTGCTGCTAAACGTGCTTCGAATGGATTGAACAAAAAAATTCGTACATTCGTAACTTTTTTTTTTCGATTCGTAACTTTTTTTTTTCGATTTGTAACTTTTTTTCAATTCGTAACTTTTTTTATTTTTTTTTTCGATTTGTAATTTTCCGTGTCTATTGAACCCAAAAATTCGTACATTCGTAACTTTTTTTTCGATTCGTAACTTTTTTTTTTTCGATTCGTAACTTTTTTTTCAATTCGTAACTTTTTTTTTGTGTTTTTTTCGATTTGTAATTCTCCGTGTCTCTATTGAACCCAAAAATTCGTACATTCGTAACTTTTTTTTCGATTCGTAACTTTTTTTTTTTCGATTCGTAACTTTTTTTTCAATTCGTAACTTTTTTTTTTTGTTTTTTTCGATTTGTAATTTTCCGTGTCTATTGAACAAAAAAATTCGTACATTCGTAACTTTTTTTTGTTGTTGAATTGGTAATTTTCCGTGTCCCTTACAATGGTGCTGCTAAACGTGCTTCGAATGGATTGAACAAAAAAATTCGTACATTCGTAACTTTTTTTTTTTGTTGAATTGGTAATTTTCCGTGTCCCTTAAGCCCCATACACACGGTCGGACTTTTTCATGGATTCTGTCCGATCGGACAATGTTGTTGAAAAATCAGACCGTGTGTATGCACCATCGGACAGTGTTCGTCGGTTTGTCCGACGGACAAAGTCTTATCTCCTGCTGGAAAGATTTGCCGTCAACCCGGTCCGATCACACCAAATCCGATCGTGTGTACGGTTGTCCGACCGGACAAAGTGCTACGCATGCTCAGATCACATTACAAGACCAAAGCTATTGGCTACTAGCCTCTACGTTGTCCCGTCGTAAGCAACAAACGTCACCACGTTCAGAATGATCGGATTTTCCGACAACTTTGTCCGACCGTGTGTACGCAAAACCAACATCGGACAAAGTACGACGGACATGATCCGACGGACCTGGTCCGCGGATTGTCCGACCGTGTGTATGGGGCTTTACAATGGTGCTGCTAAACGTGCTTCGAATGGATTGAACAAAAAAATTCGTACATTCGTAACTTTTTTTTCGATTCGTAACTTTTTTTTTTTTCGATTCGTAACTTTTTTTTCGATTCGTAACTTTTTTATTTTTTTTTTTCGATTTGTAATTTTCCGTGTCTATTGAACCAAAAAATTTGTACATTCGTAACTTTTTTTTCGATTCGTAACTTTTTTTTTTTTTTCGATTCGTAACTTTTTTTTCAATTCGTAACTTTTTTTTTGTTTTTTTTCGATTTGTAATTCTCCGTGTCTCTATTGAACAAAAAAATTCGTACATTCGTAACTTTTTTTTCGATTCGTAACTTTTATTTTTTCGATTCGTAACTTTTTTTTTTCGATTCGTAACTTTTTTTTTCGATTCGTAAATTATTAAAATGTAATAATAGCATACACATTACATCAAATTATGAATCATGCTACGAATCTACGAATGTTACGAATGTACGAATAAATACGAATGCGTCCGAAAATTAAACTAACGAAAAAACGAATCAACGAAAAAATAACTCTTACGAATGTACGAATCGTTACGAATACGAACACCGACGACTTACGAATGTACAAACCGTTACGAATCCGAACAACGACGACTTGCGAATGTACGAATCGTTACGAATCCGAACAACGACGACTTAGGAATGTACGAATCGTTACGAATCGATGGAAACTAAAAAAACGAAACGAAAAAAAACAATTTTTTTTCGAAAACAAAAAAAAACGAAAACGAAAATAAACAAATTTTTTTGTTGTGCACATGTCTAATGTGATGTTTTATATTATTATTATTATTATTACCTCATTATAAAAATAATTGACAATTGCGCGGTCCCGCTACACTGTACCCTAACAATTTTTTTTTATAATTTGTTCCCACAAATAGAGCTTTATTTTGGTTGTATTTGATCACCTCTGCGATTTTTATTTTTTGCGGAACAAATAAAAAAATACCGGAAATTTTGTAAAAAAAAAAATTACGTTTTTCGTTGTTCCTGTTTAAATTTTTTGTAAATAAGTATGTTTTCTTCTTCAATGACGGGCACTGATATGGCTGCACTGACGGGCACTGAAATGGCGGCACTGATGGGCACCGATGAGGTGACACCAATGAGGTGGCACTGATGATGGGCACTGATGATGGGCACTGATAGGCGACATTGATAGGTGGCACTGATGGGCATTATATATAATATAAAAATATAATATAATTTAAAAAAGAATAGAATCAAATAGAAAGAATATAACCATCTTCTAAAATTCGAATTTCAAATAGTATACATTTGAATTCAAATAAGAATAAAATAGAAAAGAATAGAATAGAAAAAAACAATAGAAAAGAATAAAATAGAAAGAATTTAACCTTCTTCCAAAATTAGAATTTCAAATAGAATGAATCTGTATTTGAATACAATAGAAAAAAAATTGATTTGAATAAAACAGGAAATGAAAGAAAAGAATAGAATAGAAAAAAACAACAGAATAGAATAAAATGTATTTGCCTTGGCATGGGAACTAGGAAGCAACTAAAGAAATGTTTAAAACAAGGAAATATGATATACCTTATCTATTTGCTAATGTTAGCAGCATAAGGATTAAAAATAGTCAATGTTGATTGAGAGTGAAGTTCTGCTTTAAGGTTCCTTGCTGTAAAAACAAGGAAGCATAACAACCTCTGTAGTGCATTAATGTGCGTTGCTAAACAAAATAAAAAAAAATGCAGTAGTCACTTATAGGAAAAAAAACTATACACAACATAGAGCATATCACAAAATATGCATACAATATACACATGCATACGCTATCTATCCTTCTTAGCAAAGCATGGAATAAAAAGGAATAGAATCGAAAATAAAATAATGGAACAGAATAGAAAATAATATAATATAGCAGAAAATAAAAGAATAGACTATAGAAGAGTAAAAACAGAACAGAATAGAAAATAAAAGAATGAAAAAAAATAGAATACAAAAATAAAGGAATAGAATAGAAAATAAAAGAATAGAAAGCATGGAGCAAAATAGCAAAGCATGGAATAAAACAGGATAGAAAATCAACGAATATAATTGAAAATAAAATAATGGAACAGAACCGAAAAGAATATAATATAGCAGAAAATAAAATAGTAGAATATAGATGAGTAAAAACAGAACAGAATAGAAAAGAAAAGAATAGAAAAGAAAAAGAGAGCAAAATAGAATAGAAAATAAAATAGAAAATAAAAGAACAGATTAAAAAATATTAGAAAATAAAGGAATATAATATAATATAATAATATAATATAATTAAAAAAAGAATAGAATAAAATAGAAAGAATATAACCATTTTCTAAAATTCGAATTTCAAATAGAATGAATTTGGATTAGCATACAATAGAAAAGAATAGATTTGGATAGAACAGGAAATGAAAAAAAAAAGAGTAGAACAGAATAGAATAAAATTAATTTGCCTAGGCGTGGGAACTAGGAAGCAACTAAAGAAAATTTTAAAACAAGGAAATATGATATACCTTATCTATTTGCTAATTTTAGCAGCATAAGGATTAAAAATAGTCAATGTTGATTGAGAGTGAAGTTCTGCTTTAAGGTTTAATTGCTGTAAAAACAAGGAAGCATAACAACCTCTGTAGTGCATTAATGTGCGTTGCTAAACAAAATAAAAAAAAATGCAGTAGTCACTTATAGGAAAAAAAACAATACACAACATAGAGCATATCACAAAATATGCATACAATATACACATGCATACGCTATCTATCCTTCTTAGCAAAGCATGGAATAAAACAGGATAGAAGATAAGGGAATAGAATTAAAAATAAAATAATGGAACAGAATAGAAAAGAATATAATATAGCATAAAATAATGGAACAGAATAGAAAAGAATATAATATAGCATAAAATAATGAAACAGAATAGAAAAGAATATAATATAGCATAAAATAAAAGAGTAGAATATAGAAGAGTAAAAACAGAACAGAATAGAAAATAAAAGAATGAAAAAAAATAGAATAGAAAAATAAAGGAATAGAATAGAAAATAAAAGAATAGAAAAGAAGAGAGTGAAACAGAGCAAAATAGAATAGAAAATAAAAGAACAGAATAAAAAAGATTGGAAAATAAAGAAATAGAATATAATTTAAAATAGAATAGAATAAAATAGAAAGAATATAACCATCTTAGAATATAATTTAAAAAAAGAAAAGAATAAAATAGAAAGAATATAACCATCTTCTAAATTCGAATTTCAAATAGTATAAATTTGAATTCAAATAAGAATAAAATAGGAATAGAAAAAAAACAATATTATAGAATAAATTAGAAAGAATTTAACCATCTTCCAAAATTTGAATTTCAAATAGAATAAATAGAAAAGAATAGATTTGAATAGAACAGAAAATGAAAGAAAATAATAAAATAGAAAAAAACAACAGAATTGAATAAAATTGATTTGCCTGGGCGTGGGAACTAGGAAGCAACTAAAGAAATGTTTTAAACAAGGAAATATGATATATTTTATCTATTTACTAATGCTAGCAGCATAAGGATTCAAAATAGTCAATGTTGATTGAGAGAGTGAAGTTCTACTTTTAGGTTTCTTGCTGTAAAAACAAGGAAACATAACAACCTCTGCAGCGCATTAATGTGCATTGCTAAACAAAAACAATAATAAAAAACAATACACAACATAGAGAGTATCACAAAATATGCATACAATATACACATGCACAATCTATCTATCCTTCTTAGCAAAGCATGGACAATGTATGCAAGGTATGCACTAAACAGTTACCTAAAGCTTAGCTCCACCCAAAAGGGGAAGCTCTGCTTTTCTGTCTCCTCCCCCCTTCAGTGCCACATTTGGCACCATGTGGGTGGTGGGTGGAGGGGGTACCTGGTTTTGAAAGGTACTCCCACTTCCTGCTGAGTTTACAGCGGTGAACTCAGCCGGAAGTTTGGCCCTCGCCGCAGCCGGGCCATTGAGAAAGCGCAGCGTGATTCACGTATTGGGCAGTAGTAAACCAGCTGTGAAGCCGCAAGTCTTCACTGCCAGTTTCCCTTACCCAAGATGGCAGCGCCAGCATCGAGAGCCGATTCAAGAATTGGCTTAGGTGAGGACACCGCGGGATCCCTGGACAAGGGAGTAATTTTTTGGTTTGGGGGCTGGAGCTCCGCTTTAACTTGGTTCTTCCTGGTGATGGAGTCTTCTTCCTTTTATCCAGGATCTCTCCAGACGGCTCCTTGCTTCTTGGTGTCCTGCCAAACAGATTTTTAGACATGTGCGAAAACAAAAAAATTCGTTTATTTTCGTTTCGTTTTTTTCGTTTCCGAAAAAAATTGTTTTTTTTTTATAGTTTTGTTTTTTTTTCGTTTCCGTTGATTCGTAACGATTCGTACATTCGTAAGTCGTCGGTGTTCGTATTCGTAACGATTCGTACATTCGTAAGTCGTCGGTGTTCGTAACGATTCGTACATTCGTAAGTCGTCGGTGTTCGTAACGATTCGTAAATTCGTAAGTCGTCGGTGTTCGTATTCGTAACGATTCGTACATTCGTAAGAGTTATTTTTTCGTTGAGTCTCATTTTCGGATGCATTCGTATTTATTCGTACATTCGTAACATTCGTAGATTCGTAATCGGAGCATAATTCATAATTTTATGTAATGTGTATGCTATTATTACATTTTAATAATTTACGAATCGAAAAAAAAAGTTACGAATCGAAAAAAAAAGTTATGAATCGAAAAAAAAAAAGTTACGAATCGAAAAAAAAGTTACGAATGTACGAATTTTTTTGTTCAATCCATTTGAAGCACGTTAAGCAGCACCCATTGTAAGGGACACGGAAAATTACGAATCGAAAAAGAAAAAAAAAGTTACGAATCGAAAAAAAAAGTTACGAATCGAAAAAAAAAGTTAAGAATGTACGAATTTTTTTTGTTCAATCCATTTGAAGCATGTTAAGCAGCGCCATTGTAAGGGACATTGAAAATTACCAATTCAACGAAAAAAAAAGTTACGAATGTACAAATTTTTTCGTTCCTTTTTGTTTTTCGTATTTTCTTCATTAGTACATTCGTTGTTTCTAATTAGTTTTTTTCAGATTTTCGTTGTTTTTCGGATTCGTTAGATTCAAATGATTCGTTAATCGGATTCGTACGATTCGAACAATTCGTTATTCGGATTTGTACGATTCGAACGATTCGTTCATTCGTACGAAAACGAACGAACGAAAATAACATAAAAAAACAAAAAACGAAAAAAAAACTAAACAAATTGCACATGTCTACTGATTTTCATTTATACCGGGTCAGTGAATCAGACGGACAGGAAGTCAAGGGACATTTGCACATTCTCGGAATAATCCCACGCAAGTGAGCACACCAGAGAATTGTGATATCTGGGGCCTGGTACCTGCAGCCTGTGTGTGCATGCGTGGGAATCCATTGTGCATGCGCGGGAATCCCTTGTGCATGCGTGGGAATCCCTTGTGCATGCGCGGGAATCCCTTGTGCATGCGCGGGAATCCCTTGTGCATGCGCAGATTAGATCCTAGAGACCTGCAGCACCTCTATGCGCGCTCGTCATGCCACGGGGGCAGTGGGGGGGGGGACGCTACAACATCCTCCAGACATGACCCTTGCCATTTAGGCCAAAGAGTTCAATCTGTTTCATCAGACCAGAGAATTTTGTTTTTCATGGTCTGAGGGTCCTTCAGGTGCCTTTTGGCAAACTCCAGGCCGGCTGTCATGTGCCTTTTACTGAGGAGTGGCTTCCGTCTGGCCACTCCCCCATACAGGCCTGATTGGCGGGGGGTGCAGAGATGGTTGTTCTTCTGGAAGGTTCTCCTCTCTCCACAGAGAACTGTTGGAGCTCTGTCAGAGTGACCATCGGGTTCTTGGTCACCTCCCTGACTAATGCCCTTCTACCCCGATCGCTCAGGTTGGCCGGGCGGCCCGCTCTAGGAAGAGTCCTGGTGGTTCCAAACGTCTTCCATTTACGGATGATGGAGGCCACTGAGCTCATTGGGACCTTCAATGAGCACAAAATGTTTCTGTACCCTTCCCCCGATCTGTGCCTCCATACAGTTGTGTCTTGGAGGTCTACAGACAATTCCTTGGACTTCATGGCTTGGTTTGTGCTCTGACATGCACTGTTAACTGTGGGACCTTCTATAGACCGGTGTGTGCCTTTCCATATCATGTCCAATCGACTGAATTTATCACAGGTGGAGTCCAATCAAGTTGTAGAAACATCTCAAGGATGATCAGTGGAAACAGGAGGAGCCTGAGATCAATTCTGAGTGTCACGGCAAAGGCTGTGATACTTCTGTACATGGGAGGAGCCTGTGATACTTATGTACATGGGAGGAGCCTGTGATACTTATGTACATGGGAGGAGCCTGTGATACTTATGTACATGGGAGGAGCCTGTGATACTTATGTAGATGGGAGGAGTCTGTGATACTTATGTACATGGGAGGAGCCTGTGATACTTATGTATATGGGAGGAGTCTGTGATACATATGTACGTGGGAGGAGTCTGTGATACTTATGTACATGGGAGGAGCCTGTTATAGTTATGTACGTGGGAGGAGCCTGTGATACTTATGTACATGGGAGGAGCCTGTGATACTTATGTACATGGGAGGAGCCTGTGATACTTATGTACATGGGAGGAGTCTTGAATACTTATGTACATGGAAGGAGCCTGTGATACTTATGTACATGGGAGGAGTCTTGAATACTTATGTACATGGAAGGAGCCTGTGATACTTATGTACATGGGAGGAGTCTGTGATACTTATGTACATGGGAGGAGCCTGTGATACTTATGTACATGGGAGGAGTCTGTGATAATTATGTACATGGGAGAAGCCTGTGATACTTATGTACATGGGAGGAGCCTGTGATACTTATGTACATGGAAGGAGTCTGTGATACTTATGTACATGGGAGGAGCCTGTGATACTTATGTACATGGGAGGAGCCTGTGATACTTATGTACATGGGATGAGCCTGTGATACTTATGTACATGGGAGGAGCCTGTGATACTTATGTACATGGGAGGAGCCTGTGATACTTATGTACATGGGAGGAGCCTGTGATACTTATGTACATGGGAGGAGCCTGTGATACTATGTACATGGGAGGAGCCTGTGATAATTATGTACATGGGAGGAGCCTGTGATACTTATGTACATGGGAGGAGCCTGTGATACTTATGTACATGGGAGGAGTCTGTTATATTTATGTACATGGGAGGAGTCTGTGATACTTATGTACATGGGAGGAGTCTGTGATACTTATGCACATGGGAGGAGTCTGTGATATTTATGTACATGGGAGGAGCCTGTGATACTTATGTACATGGGAGGAGTCTGTGATATTTATGTACATGGGAGGAGTCTGTGATACTTATGTACATGGGAGGAGCCTGTGATACTTATGTACATGGGAGGAGTCTGTGATATTTATGTACATGGGATTTTTTATTTTTAATAAATTTGCAAAGATTTCAAACAAACTTCTTTCACGTTGTCATTATGGGGGATTGTTTGTAGAATTTTGAGGAAAAGAATGAATTTAATCAATTTTGGAATAAGGCTGTAACATAACAAAATGTAGAAAAAGTGAAGCGCTGTGAATACTTTCCGGAATCACTGTATATTATTTTATTGTTAATATGTTGATGATATCAGGGCATGCAGCTCTTTGTGTGGGTAAACAATAACACGCTATCACCCAAGCCGGAGAACTGGTGTAACAGCAAATAAAGTAAAAAGAACGTGTGTATGGAGGAAGTTCGTGTCCCGCAGTTGCGTGGTGGTGGGGGGGAGGGGGGGGTACGAAGGTCACTTCACAATCAGCTGAGGGTGATAACTTTCCCAGCACAGGTGTATCACACTGCTGGGCCTCCAGCCAAGTTTCAGTCATGGGTGTCATTTTACAGAAATGGATTGTAACGTTTCCAAGCAATAACATCTCTGATTGTCTGTGGGGATCAGGAAGGATTTTTTTTTCCCAGGTCCGGAAAATTGAACCTGCCGGGCACTTTCACCCCCTTCCTGCCCAGGTTATTTTTCAGCGCTGTCACACTTTGAATGACAATACCGCGGTCATGCTACGCTGTACCCAAATGACATTTTTAACATTTTGTTTCCCCAATAATAGAGCTTTCTTTTGGTGGTATTTAATCACTGCTGGGTTATTGTTTTTTTTGCTTAAAAAACGAAAAAATATTGAACACAAAAAAAAAACAGTTTCATCGTTTGTTATAAAATTTTGAAAACAGGTCATTTTTCTCCTTCATTGATGTGTGTTGATTAGGTGGCACTGATGGGCAATAAGGTGGCACTGATGGGCACTGATAGGAGGCACTGGTGGGCAGTGGGCACTGATGGGTGGCACTAATAGGGGGCACTGATAGGCAGCACTGATAGGTGGCACTGATAGGGACTGATAGGTGGCACTGAGGGGCACTGGTAGGTGACACTGATAGGCAGCACTGATAGGTGGCACTGATGATGAGGCACTGATTGGCACTGGTTGACAGCACTGATGGGTACTGATAGGTGGCATTGGTGGGCACTGGTAGGCGGCACTGATATGCACCTGTAGATGGCACTGGTAGGTGGCACTGATATGCACCTGTAGATGGCACTGGTAGGCGGCACTGATATGCACCTGTAGATGGCACTGGTAGGCGGCACTGATATGCACCTGTAGATGGCACTGGTAGGCGGCACTGATATGCACCTGTAGATGGCACTGGTATGTGGCACTGGAGGGCACTGCATAGCAGCAGTGGCTCTCCCTGTTTGGGACCAATGTCCCTCTGTCAGAAGCTGATTACCAATCTTCTGTTTACATCTCGCGATCAGCTGTCATTGGCTGACAGCTGATCACGTGGTAAGGGGCCGGGACTCTGATGGGGACACTGATGTAAGGAGAGACTCTGCTGGGGACACTGATGTGAGGAGAGACTCTGATGGGCACACTGATGTGAGAAGAGACTCTGATAGTAACACTGATGTAAGGATAAACTCTGATGGGGACACTGATGTAAGAAGACTTTGAAGGGGACACTGATGTAAGGGGACTCTGATGGGGACACTGATGTAAGGGGACTCTGATGGGGACACTGATGTAAGGGGACTCTGATGGGGACACTGATGTAAGGGGACTCTGATGGGGACACTGATGTAGGGGACACTGATGGGGACACTGATGTAAGGGGACTCTGATGGGTACCATGAAGTAGGGGACACTGATGGGGACACTGTACTGGAAATTTTAAAAAGACTTGGGCAGGACTCTGATGGGGACTCTGATGTAAGGAGAGACTCTGATGGGGACACTGATGTGAGAAGAGACTCTGATAGTAACACTGATGTAAGGAGAAACTCTGATGGGGACACTGATGTAAGAGGACTTTGATGGGGACACTGATGTAGGGGACACTGATGTAGGGGACACTGATGGGGACACTGATGTAAGGAGAGACTCTGATGGGGACACTGATGTGAGAAGAGACTCTGATAGTAACACTGATGTAAGGAGAAACTCTGATGGGGACACTGATGTAAGAGGACTTTGATGGGGACACTGATGTAAGGGGACTCTGATGGGGACACTGATGTAAGGGGACTCTGATGGGGACACTGATGTCAGGGACACTGATGGGGACACCGATGTAGTGGACACTGATGGGGACACTGATGTAAGGGGACTCTGATGGGGACACTGATGTAAGGGACACTGATGGGGACACTGATGTAGTGGACACTGATGGGGACACTGATGTAAGGGGACTCTGATGGGGACACTGATGGGGACACTGATGTAGTGGACACTGATGGGGACACTGATATAAGGGACACTGATGGGGACACTGTACTGGAGTTTTAAAAAAGACTTGGGCAGGACTCTGATAGGGACTCTGATGTAAGGAGAGACTCTGATGGGCATACTGATGTAAAGAAATACTCTAGCGGTGATGATGTAAGGTGGGACCCCGATAAGGACTGTGATGTAAGGGGGGACTCTGATGAGAAAGGCACAGACTGGACTTATTTTTTTTTTCCGACCTTTATGAACGGCTCAGTTGTATTTGGAATTTCTTTAAATTGTTTTCCTGAAGATTTTTTGTTGTTGTTTTCATTCATATCTCACATTTAAAAAAAAAAGAAATCTTCCGGTAAAATATATTCATTCATTTATAAAATCATCCCACAAATATTTGTGAAATATAGGACGTGGCCCTCGGGGTGGAATGTTCGGAGGCCCCGCCCTGATCTCGGGGACAGGAGGACAACTTTCACTAACCCGACCGGCATATATCCCGAGACCCACTCACGTCATACTACATTCATTGTACACCAAACCAAGAAAGAAAATCCACCGACACAAACAGGGAACACATAATAAGAGTATAAAACTATAAACAGATTTTATCACAAAAATACATTTGTTATAATAACACAAAGATGTCATGTAGATCATAAAAACATAAAGTAATATTGCTTCTATGACCTATAATAGGCCTTTGTGTGATTTTACCTGATTTATTTTTGATAACAAATTTTTTATATTTTTATACTCTTATTATGTTTGTTCATTTTTTTGTGCCACTAAAGTCCAATGAATTTTTTTATTTGGTTTTTGGTTACTAACCCGATCCTCTGCTCCCCCCGCAGACGGCGCTCCCCTAGGCTCCCTCGGTGTCCCGACATCCAATGCAGGGCTATGATCTGGAGATGTGCACAACTTAGTTTCAGTTCAAATTCGTTTGTTAAGTTAATCATTTTGTTTAGTCCTATTCGTTATGTTAGAACGATTTGTTTTCAGAATGCATCTCAGATATTCGGATTCGTTTGTATATTTGTTATTTTCAAATCGATGCGAAATTCGAATTTTGGAAGACTGCTATATTTGTTCTATTCTAATCTAATCTATTCAATTTTTTTTCCTATTCTTTTGTATTTTTTCAACTATATTCTTTTCCATTATATTCTTTTATTTTCTATTCTATTCTATTCTATCATTTTTTGTTCTTTTCTAATCTGTTTTATTCGGTTTTATTCTGTTCTATTCTTTTCCATTTAATGTTTATTCTATTCCTTTATTTTCTATTTTATTCTACTGTATTCTAATCTATCCTATTATTTTCTATTCTTTTTTTATTTACAGTATTCTATTTATTTTTATTTTATTCTACTGTATTCTAATCTATTCAATTTTTTTTCTATTCTTTTCTATTTTTTCAACTATATTATTTTCTATTATTATTATTATATTTTTTGTTCTATTCTAATGTATATTATTCTAATGTATTCTGTTCTATTCTTTTCCATTTAATGTTTATTCTATTCCTTTATTTTCTATTTCATTCTATTCTGTTTTAATCTATCCTATTCTTTTCTATTTACAGTATTCTATATATTTTTATTTTATTCTACTGTATTCTAATCTATTCTATGACATTTTTTCTATTCTTTTCTTTTCTATTCAGCAGCCTAAGTAGGAATCATCATCTTATCATTATCTTATTTCACTCTTATACCTTAAAGGTCCTTTCACACAAGAGATCTGCCCAGAGGAATCCACTTTGATCGCTCCGCTGTGTTAATTTTGACATCAAATTTCCATTTAGTTTTAGTGATAGTCTTTTGACTAAAATGCCATTTTAGTTTTAGTCATATTTTAGTCATCTGAGTTGTTTTAGTTTTAGTCATATTTTAGTCGACTAAAATCTCCAGTACATTTTAGTCAAATAAAATCAAACGGGTTTAGTTAAATTTTTAATGCATTATTTCTTTAGAACTGCCAAACATTATAAACTCCTGGAGTAAAAATCGAATAACATGTTATTATTATTTATGGTATTAAGGTTTGAACATGCACTACTAGTTTTAGTAATATTTTAGTCATCTGAGCTGTTTTAGTCTTATGCCTTTTACACGCGGTCAGACATTCCGACCACAAAATCCGTCTGATTTTTTCAGACGGGTTTTGGCCGAAACTTGTCTTGCATACACACGGTCGCACAAAGTTGTCGGAAAATTTGATCGTTCGGAACGAGGTGACGTCTAAAACGTACGACGGGACTACGTAGAGAAAAGAGGACCTGTCACAATAGATTTCTATTACAAGGGATGTTTACATAATAAATAAAGGTGATCAAAAAAAAATGAAATGTAAAAAAAAGTGTAAAAAAAAAGAAAAAAGTAAAATAAAAAACGCCCCTGTCCCCAGAAGCTTGCGCTCAGAAGCGAACACACATAAGCCCCACACACATATGTAAACACTGTTCAAACCACACATGTGAGGTATCGCCGTGTGCGTTAGAGCGAGAGCAATAATTTTAGCCCTCCTCTGTAATGCCCCGGGAGGCCGTCATATGGCCTCCCTTTTGCACGCTCCCAGCGCGCGCCCTACACGGTGCGCACTGCGTTCACCGAGTCATTGAGACTCGGGTGATAGCCGATCCGATCCCGGCCCCTTACCATGTGATCAGCTGTCAGCCAATGACAGCTGATCACATGATGTAAACCAAAGCTCGGTAATCGTTTTTGACAGCGTGAGGAGAAAAAAAAGCCGATCGCCAGCTTATGTGCATCGGTCCAGGAGAGGAAGGAGGAACATCTGCCTCCTCTGTGCACACCAGTACCCCCTGCCAGTGCCATCTGCCATTGCCACCTGCCAGTGCCCACAGTGCCCATACGTGCCACCTATCAATGCCCACCAGTGGTGCCAATCAGTGCCTCCTAGCAGTGCTGCCTATCATTGTAACCAATCAGTGCCCATTATTGCCACCCATCAGTGCCCATCACTGCGACCTATCGGTGCCCATCAGCGCTGCCTCATCAGCGTACATCAATGAAGGAGAAAAATTACCTGTTTGCAAAATTTTATAACAAAATATAAAAAAATATAAATTTTTTTTTAAAAACGTCGGCCTTTTTAAAAAATTTTAACAAAAAATTAAAACTGCAGAGGTGATCAAATACCACCAAAAGAAAGCTCTATTTCTGTGAAAAAAGTGATAAAAATGTAATTTGGGTACAGTGCTGTATGACCGCGCAATTGTCATTCAAAGTGCGTCAGCGGTGAAAGCTGAAAATTGGTCTGGGCAGGAGGGGGGGGGGGGGGGGGGGCGGTTTAAGTGCCCGGTAAGCAAGTGGTTAATTACCGAGTGTCATCGGGTCTATATCATGTTTTCTAGTTTTACTTTTATTTTAATATTATTTGATTACTATTAGATAAAAAAAAATATTTGGGGTATATATTTCTAACTTGGAGATATATTTTATTGATTTCTAGATTCATTTTTAGATTCATGTATTCTTAACCGGGATTGCTAGATTGTTATTATCGAGGCCATTTTAATAAGTAACACCATTCTCATAATACGTTTTTATACTGACATTGAAATGACCTGCCGGTATTTATTTATTTTAAAGGAGGATAATGTTATTAGAAATGTGGTTTTAATATGACAGCTCATTATTGTGCAATAAAGCCTGTATACAATAATGCAGAACAAACAATAGGTTAGCTTCTGGGTTGTCGTGCGTATCCGGTGCCTGCCTACGCCCTCACATACGGTTGTCGATGTGTGTGTGGTGGCCAGCGATGTAAGTAACTGAGTTAAAATAAACGGAGTTACCTAACGCAGTTACTTTAGAGGGTAACGAGTAATCTAACTGATTACTTTTCCCCTCATGGTAACTCAGTTCCCATTACTTTGGCTTAGTTACCCCAATTACATCTACCACCACTAGATGGCAGTAGTGTAATTCCGGTGTCCTGCCGGAAAAGTTCCCCCGCCGGATAAGGACCCCCCTGTACTGCGCAGGTGCAGCGCTTGCGCAGCACGAAGGACTACGGAGCTTCCAAAAATTGTCGAACCTAAACATCTCTGAGTGAACTCTACACCGCGCAGGCGCAGTTAAATTGTACGAGGCGATGCCGCACGCTCCCGATGCTCGTGCTACTCTGCAAGGGGCTTCTATCGTGTAAGTAAGGGGCGGGTCTAGTATTACTGTAACCAAGGGGCGCATTTATTATTATTGTTATATATCGAGCTCTGCCCATTAATTTACCATTCGCCCTCTTCTGTAGCCATCCGCCCCCTTACACGATATAATAATAAGAGCCCCGCCCCTTACACGATATAATAATAATAGACCCGCCCCTTACATGATATAATAATAATAGACCCGCCCCTTGGTTACACGCTATAACAGTTCTGCCCCTTGGTTAGAGTAATAATAGAGCAGCCCCTTGGTTACACGATATATAACAATAATAATAAATGCGCCCCTTGGTTACAGTAATACTAGACCCGCCCCTTAGTTACACGTATAGAATATTTAAAAAAAAAAAAGTCAGTTACTTTGCTGCGTAACTAATTACTTTTCCAATGTAGTAACTGAGTTACTAACGCAATTACTTTTTGGGAGAAGTAATTTGTAACTTAACTAATTACTTTTTTAAAGTATCATGACCAACACTGGTGGTGGCGCTGGTTGCCTGATTGCCAGGGGCAGACTGACAACTCATGGGGCCCCCGGAGCAATAGGAGATTATGGGGCCCCCAGGCAATCAGAGATTATGGTGCCACACAGTATACACATACACACACACACACACACACACACAGTATACATACACACACACACACACAGTATACAATCACACAGTATACACATACATGTACACACAGTATACACAGACATGTTTCTATTGGCTGAGAAGGTACTGGAGAGGTGGGGCAGCTATAATCTCCTGATTTTTAGACCAAAAGGATGTTGGTAAGGGACATTTCAGAGACAGATGTAAAAAAAAAAAAACACAGATTTTTACATACTGTCCCTGGTTTTACTGAGGCTGGCAACCCTGATGGGGCCCTTTAGTGCCCCTGGGCCCTCGGGCAGTGCCCGAGTGGCCGAATGGTCAGTCTGCCCCTGAGGTCCGCTAATTGCATATCCCTGATATATAGCACAGTGCTTATGCAGTGTCATTTGTCCCATTCTATGCTGTAAGATGCCTGGTTGATCCTGCATGTTCCTGTGACCCCCATGTGTGTGCTGACCACGGTAATCATGGCTGCTGATCCATGATACAGTGGTCAGTATGGATGCACCGATACGATTTTTTTTTTACAATGAGTACGAGTACCGTTACTTAATTTTTTAGTACTCGCCAATGCCAATTACCGATACCTACCGCAACTGTTTTGTTTTCTCTTCAGCTGTCAGCTGCCCCAGTGGTCCGGGGCCCTCGGGCAATGCCCGAGTGGCCGAATGGCCAGTCCGCCCCTGCTGATTGCACTCTGCCCTTGTCCACATTCTCTCTGTCTGGATAGTAACACCCGGATTGAGCTTGTAATGCAGCGCGGTGCCACGGGTTAATTCACTGCGGTTTAGCAGCGGTATATAAGATGGGCCGTCATGTCGAGAAGCCACGCCCTCGGATGATGTTGTTGATGACGAAATGCGTCAGTGTGTGGCTTAACGACGACCATCAGTAACCACAGCACGCCGTTCTGAGACACAGTGCTCACTACCGCTGGAAAGGCATTGTATTGCGGTAGGAGACACCGTGTTATCCCCGCTCTGGCCGGCTGATTTAACCCTTGTATGATGCAAATGCTAATTGGTTATGTGATTGATGTGAGTGCAAGTCCTAAAGGAGGTGTTTTTGAGGATATAAATAAACAGTTTTGACAGGATTACACTATGGAATTTCTTTCTTTCCTTCCTTTATGATTTGAAAGGAGCTTATCATTGTGTGACCTACACCCTCTGATGCAGTCGGTCCTGGGAGATTGGATATAAGGATATTTAACCACCTCAGTACCAGGCATTTTCACCCCCTTCCTGACCAAGCCATTTTTCAGCTTTCAGCGCTGTCGCACTTTGAATGACAATTGCGCGGCCATACGACACTGTACCCAAATGAAATTGTTATCATTTTTTCCCCACAAATAGAGCTTTCTTTTGGTGGTATTTGATCACCTCTGCGTTTTTTATTTTTTGCGCTATAAACAAAAGAAGAGCGACAAATTAAAAAAAAAAAACAATATTTTTTACTTTTTGCTATACTAAATATCCCCAAAAAATATATAAAACATTTTTTTTCCTCAGTTTAGGCCGATACGTATTCTTCTACATATTTTTAGTAAAAAAAATCGCAATTAGCGATTATTGATTGGTTTGCGCAAAAGTTATAGCGTTTACAAAATAGGGGATAGTTTTAGGCTATTTTTTTTTTTACTAGTAATAGCGGCGATCAACGATTTTTATTGTGACTGCGACATTATGGCGGACACATCGGACATTTTTGGCACCATTGTCATTTATACAGCAATCAGTGCTATTTAAATGCATTGATTCCTGTATAAATGACACTGGCAGTGAAGCGGTTAACCACTAGGGGGCGGGGAGGGGTTAATATGTTCCCTGGGAGTGATTCTTATTGTGGGGGGAGGGGACTCACAAGGGGAGGAGACCGATCGGTGTTTCTCTGTACAGAGAACACAACATCGGCTCCTCTCCTCTGACAGGACCGTTGATCTGTGTGTTTACACACACAGATCCACGGTCCCGCTGTGTTACCGGGCAATCGCGGGTGCCCAGCGGACATCGCGGCCGCTGGGCACGCGCATCGGGTGCCCAGTGACACGGCGAGCACGCGCACGCGCTCCCGGCGGCGCGTGCGCGCTCCCTGGAGTTCAGTGAAGGGGAGGACATCATATGACGTCTTCCCGCGCTGAAAGCTGCGCCGCCTGGCCGTCAACTGACGGCCGGCGGTCGCGAGGTAGTTAAACAGTGTGTTTTATCTGCTTATAACCTTATCAGATTCGGTAAGAGTTTAATTCAGAGGGGGATGTGAGTTCTCCCCTGCGTCTTCACGTGGGGTGGTGTTGGTGACAGTCTATCATCTTGCACTTTTCCCATCTATTATTTTCCTTATTTGGTGATTCGGATGTTTCCTAATCTCTGAATCACAATAGTAACAAATTTCCGAAAAGTCCGAAATCAATTATAACAAATTTTATTTTCAAATTCGAAAAATAAATTCAAATTTGAAAATGATTTTGAATTCAAAAATAAATTTGGATACAAAAATATATTTGAATGGAAACATATTGCTAATTGGGAAATTTGAAAAAAATCACAGACTTTATAGGCACATATATCAAATGAACAAATTTATTGATCTACATTAAAATAGTTTGTATACAATATAACAATTAAATAAAGAGGTTTTCCTATAAAAACAGCAATAGGTTGCGGACTAGATGTAAGTCCCCCAAGAGGATAATTGGCATATATGAAAAGATCGATCGAAGGACAAGCATGGACGTTTTTAAGGCAGGGCAAAAGGGGCAGCTGCCCTGGGCCCTGTCATTGTTGTGGGGCCCAAAGCAGCTGCCTCATACTTGCCAACTATCCTGGTTTAAATTCCCTTGCCCCTTGAGGTTTTAGTCCCGTGCTGTGTCCCAATATCTCAGTGTGAAGCGCTGCTACTAATGCTGCCCAGCTCTGCCCTATTGTTGTGTACAGATGACTCACCTGCAGACCCTGTGTTTACATGTTAATTACCGACATTCATATGTAAATAGCGGTGGCATTCATATGTAAATAGTGACGGCCGGCAGCATTGATATGTATATCATGCCCCCCTGAGGTCATATCCACAGTAATCTCTAGCAACCAATCAACAAGCAGAAATCATGTGCTGTAACCTCTAGCAACTAACCAGTGAGCTGTCATGTGTTCTGTAACCTCTAGCAACCAGTCAGTGAGCGGTAATGATACACTGTAACCTCTGGCAACCAATCGCAATAGCTGCCTGATCTGATTCAGTAAAATGATTTTGAGTCTAGCTGCTATTTGTTGTGTCTCAGAGCAGGTGGAGAGCGAAATTGCATGGGGGGGGCCAAGAAAAGTTTTGCCCAGGGTCCAATCAATATTAACCACTTGCCGACCACTTGCCGACCGGCGCGTGACGATATACGTATAGAATGGCACGTACAGGCAGGAGGGGGTATATATAAGTCCCTCCATAATGCCTGTCCGTGCCATCGGGAGCGCGCCAGGAGCGGCGCGCTCCCGCACCGGTCGGGACCCCCCGTGAGTCCGGTCGCGGTCCCCGCGGACTCGATCGCCGCGGGGACCCCCACGATCGTCTCACGGGAAGGCTGAACGGGGAGATGCCGAGATAAACAGCATCTCCCCGTTCTGCCTAGCAACTAGTGACGCGGATCTCTGCTTCCTGTGATTGGAGCAGAGATCAGCATTCACTAGCTGACAGCCACGCCCCCCCACAGTAAGAAACACACCCCTAGGCATACTTAACCCTTACACTGCCCCTTGTGGTTAACCCCTTCACTGCCAGTGTCATTTATACAGGAATCAATGCATTTAAATAGCATTGATTGCTGTATAAATGGCAATGGTCCCAAACATGTGTCAAAAATGTCCGATGTGTCCGCCATAATGTCGCAGTCACAAAAAAAATCGCTGATCGCCGCCATTACTAGTAAAAAAAATTATTAATAAAAAAATGCTATAAAACTATCCCCTATCTTGTAAACGCTATAACTTCTGCGCAAACCGATCAATAATCGCTTATTGCGATTTTTTTTACCAAAAATATGTAGAAGAATACGTATCGACCTAAACTGAGGAAAAAAAAAGTTTTTTTATATATTTTTTGGGGATATTTATTATAGCAAAAAGTAAAAAATAATGCATTTTTTTCAAAATTGTCGCTCTATTTTTGTTTATAGCGCAAAAAATAAAAACCGCAGGGGCGATCAAATACCACCAAAAGAAAGCTCTATTTGTGGGAAAAAAAAGGATGTCAATTTTGTTTGGGAGCCACGTCGCACGACTGCGCAATTGTCAGTTAAAGCGACGCAGTGCCGAATCGCAAAAAGGGGCCTGGTCCTTTGGCTGCAAATTGGTCCGGTCTGAAAGTGGTTAAAGACGGCCCTGAGGACAAGTGAACCCTAATGTTTGGAGGATAAGTGAATTACATTGTATTCTTTTACACATAGGTTCATATATGCCAATTATCCTGCCTTGGGGGATCGCCACATAGTGTTGTTTTTATAGGAAAACCTCTTTATCTAATTGTTGTATTGTATACAAACTATTTTATTGTAGATCAATAAATTTGTTCGTTTTATATATATGTGCCTATAAAGTCCATGATTTTTTTTTTCGAATTCCCAATTAGCAATATTCCATTCAAATTTATTTTTGTGTTCAAAATTATTTTCAAATTCAAATTTATTTTCGAATTTGAAAATAAAATTTGTTATAATTTACTTCGGACTTTTTCAATACTATTGTGTTTCAGAGATTAGGATACATCCGAATCACCAGTGACGGCCCGTCCATTAGGGGCGCACGGGTGCCGCCCCCCTATCTATGCCTCAGGCCCCCTAATCTACGTGGATTCCAATGTTTTTTTTGAAGCATGTGATTAGAGCCTGAGGCTCTAATGGGCTTCAAAAAAGGGTGGGCTCGGGGGCGCAGAGCTCTGTGACAATAGTGAATGAATAGTCGCTATTGTCACACTGATTCTCCTTCTGAGACCCGTCACCTGATTGCCACACTGATCCTCCTCCTGGCCAATCAGAAAGCGGGTCTTGAGACCTATCACCCGATTGGCTGAAAGGACAGGCGATCCTGTCTTGAGACCCATCACCCGATTGGCTGAAAGGACAGGCGATCCTATTGGCCACCTAGGAGGAGGAGGGAGGAGACACATGGCCGCCACGAGGAGACGCACAAGAAGCCTCTGGTTCGACCACTGGGAAGTGCTGCCTGCTTGATGGGGTAAGTGCAGAACTGACGGACCGACAGGGGGAGGGGTGCATTGTTTGCTCCCCCCCAAAAAAACACCAGTCACCACTGCGAATCACAGAATAACAAGAATTTTTTCCTAATTTCAATGTGTGACGAAACGCATCGCACATGTCTACTATGGTCCGTGCATCAGTCTGGATGACATCAGAGGATCTTAGATGGGCAGGAGTGTAGAGGGGAAGAAGCGGCGGGGACTGGTCTAGCAGCGGAGAGGAGTTTGCTGGGAGAAGAGGATTGGGTAAGTAAATCTGCCTTTCTCAGACGAGCAGTTAACCCTTGCCGGGCGAGGACTTTTTAGTTTCTTGGAATTCTTTACTTTGGCGTTAAGAAGTGTGTAAGGAGGAGGGTAAGACCCTTTTATGACGGAAGAAACCTATTACATCACTTTCCCCCGGGGATCTACCGCAATAGAAAAAAAAAACCTTCTTGCTAATTTTTAACTACACTAAAGCTTCACGTTAATCCGAATAAGGAACAGCAAACCAGTTAATATATTATAGTGTTCTGTAAAAGCTACAAAGTAGCTAAAAAGTAACTGAAAATCGAAATCTAGTTTCACTTTATGATAAGTCATCAGTCAGCATAAGAGTGACATGGGTTGTTGTAAACTCCACTCTATGTCTTTGACGGACTTCACCTACTATGTAACTATGTAGCTTTATATGTCTTGTTAGTGTTGCGCTGTTGTTTATTGGGTTCCTTTGATACGAAATGGATTCACTTCGATGCACGCTTCCCCCTGCCTCGTCTTGCCCCGGTTTACCAGAATTCACACGTTGCTATTTTCATGTGAAGCTTGCGGTGAGCCAATGCAAACAGTCTATAGAAGTAGAAAAATCAGCCAACAAAGCAGACATGTCATTTGTTGTTATTAGCAATCTGACCTCTAGGAGAAACAAGGAGTCAAGGCAGGTGCCCCTAAGACTTCGGCAACCTCAGAAGGAGCTAAGCCGCTTGTTATTATTTCAGTAGTTACCTTAAAGCTGAACTCTGGGTTAATTTTTATTCCTTCAGAGCCCCCTAAAAATAAAAAAGTAGCTCTGGCTGCAGTGCTCACCTTAAGCCCGGAGCTGTCCCATACAGTACCCTTTTTTCGCCACAAGACGGCATTAGTCTTCCGGGCCCAGTGTCACCCAACCTGGAAGGGTAAGGAAAGACTGTGAATACAGGAAGTCATGGACCCAACCCTTGAGCACAGCGCCATTAACTCACGATGTATTGATGCAGAGACCCAGTGCCACGTTCTGCAGCATTCAGGATCACCCATTGCACCCAAGAATATACCAAAAAGATAGTGGATCCAGCTCATCATATGACTGGAAGACAGCAGAAAAATGTAACCTGCACCCCCACCCCCCCCGGTCGATTAGCCATCAAGCATGGCATTTACCCCATCTAGGTTGCGGGCGGGAAGCGGGCGGGTTTCGGGCTCTTACGACCAGCGGGCAGTGGCTCCTGTGTCTTTTCCTCCTCTACTTCCACCGTACGTCTCCTCCCTCCTCCTCCTAGGCATCCAATAGGATCGCCTGTCCTTTCAACCAATCGGGTGACGGGTCTCCAAACCCGCTTCCTGATTGACCAGGAGGAGGGTCAGTGTGGCAATAGCGAACATTCATTCGCTTTTGTCACACCACTGGGTGGGCTCGGAGCGCAGTGCTCTGCTTCCCGAGCCCACCCTTTTTTGAAGCCTATTAGAGCCTCTGGCTCTCTAATCACGTGCGTAACCCCCCATTGTAATCCATTGGCAGTTGAAAAGGGGTTAAATCCGCCCACAAAACACCGCCGCAGCGGCGTTTTTCCAGCGGTATAGTAGCGCTGCCCCATTGAAATCAATGGGGAGGAACGGTGGAGGAGCGGTGAGTTCACTGGCCTGGCTTTCACACTGGAGTGAATGGAGCCGCTTTTTTCAGGCGCTATACAGGCACTATTTTTAGCGCTGTAGCACCTGAAAAACGCCTCCAGTGTGAAAGTGGTCAAAATGTTGAGCACCAGTGTCAGGGCTGGACTCAGCCCTTCCTTCTCAGAGCTGGCCTCTCAGCTGTCGGCTAATTGCCAGCTCCTATCTCTCCACAGTTACTCAGCTGTTGATGATATCCTGCTCATCAGTCCTGCCTACTTAAGCCATTCAGCCCAGAGGATCTCTGCCTTCACCTTGGTCAACATCACAGAAACTATCTCCTGCAATCCTGTTCAAGACTTGCTTTGCTGACATCCCTTCTGGCTCCAGATCCTGCTTGCTGTTCCACTACATTGAACACTGACTTCTGGCTTGGCTGACTATCCATTCTGGATATCCGGTCAGGGGCGTACCTAGAGCATTTGGCACCCGTGGCGGATCCTATATCTGACACCCCCCCCCATTAAAATTTAAAATACCCCACTGTGCCCCCTGCATACCTCTGCATCCTTCAATATCTCTTTGTCACTACTGTGTACCCCCTCTCCACAACTGCACCTCTGGACCCCTTTACATTACACAGCACCCTGCATCTCTGGGCCCCTTTACATTACACATCCCCCTGCGCCTCTGGACCCCTTTACATTACATAGCACCCTGAACCTCTGGACCCCTTTACATTACATAGCACCCTGAACCTCTGGACCCCTTTACATTACATAGCACCCTGAACCTCTGGACCCCTTTACATTGCACAGCCACTGTACCCCTTTACATTACACAACACCCTGATCCTCTGGACCCCTTTACATTACACAACACCCTGCAGCTCTGGACCCCCTGCATGTTACACAGACCCCCCCCTTCAGTGCAGACCCCCGCTTCAGTGTAGCCCCCGTTCAGTGCAGACCCCCCTTCAGTGCAGACCCCCCTTCAGTGTAGCCCCCGTTCAGTGCAGACCCCCTCTTCGGTGTAGCCCTCCGTTCAGTGCAGACCCCCTCTTCAGTGTAGCCCCCATTCAGTGCAGATCCCCCCTTCAGTGTAGCCCCCATTCAGTGCAGATCCCCCTTCAGTGTAGCCCCCGTTCAGTGCAGACCCCCTCTTCTGTGTAGCCCCTGTTCAGTGCAGACCCCCCTTCAGTGCAGACCCCCTCTTCAGTGTAGCCCCCGTTCAGTGCAGACCCCCCTTCAGTGCAGACCCCCTCTTCAGTGTAGCCCCCATTCAGTGCAGATCCCTCTTCAGTGTAGCCCCCATTCAGTGCAGATCCCCCCTTCAGTGCAGACCCCCTCTTCAGTGTAGCCCCTGTTCAGTGCAGACCCCCTCTTCAGTGTAGCCCCCTGTTCAGTGCAGACCCCCTCTTCAGTGTAGCCCCCCCGTTCAGTGCAGACCCCCTCTTCAGTGTAGCCCCCGTTCAGTGCAGACCCCCTCTTCAGTGTAGCCCCCCCTGTTCAGTGCAGACCCCCTCTTCAGTGTGGCCCCGTTCAGTGCAGACCCCCTCTTCAGTGTAGCCCCCCCTGTTCAGTGCAGACCCCCCTGTCAGTGTAGCCCCCGTTCAGTGCAGACCCCCTCTTCAGTGTAGCCCCCTGTTCAGTGCAGACCCCCCTCTTCAGTGCAGCCCCCCTCTTCAGTGCAGTCCCCCCCTCTTCAGTGCAACCCCCCCTTCAGTGTAGGCCCCCTCTTCAGTCTAGTCTAGCCCCCGTTCAGTGCAGACCCCCCCCCCCCATTCAGTACCTCAGATTAGCGCGGCGGCACATGCTCAGCAGCCCCTCCCCCTGTTTACACATAAACAGAGAGGAGGGGGAGGCGGCTGCTCGGCTCTGCCTGTGTGACATCCGGGATCGCACAGGCAGACAGCCTGCTGCCGCGAGAGGAGGGGATGATAGGTGCAACGGTGTCACGCTGAACCCCCGCACACCCCCCCCCCTTGCATCACGATAGCACCTCTTCCTGCCTCTGCTGTTCACTTGCGCTGCTGCCTAATCCAGCGGCGCAGTGCCACTGCTTCAATCACGCAGGGGGGTGCCGGCCTGACACCCCCCCTAGTGTGTGGTACCTGGGGCGGCCCGCACCCCCCGCCCCCTACTTAGTACGCCTCTGTATCCGGTCACTGAACTTTGGCTATGTTTTGACTACGTTCGTTCTTTTTACTTTTATTATTAAACAAGTGTGATTTATCTGTACTTCTGTCTTGGCCTGATTTCCTGGTTTCTGACACACCAGCTACCAATGAGGGACAAGACCTGTAAGTGCCACTGAACAGCCGAGAAAAATCCATATTGAATAGACAATAATATACATTTTTGGACAGATTTAACAGCTGCCATGTATGTATTTGTTTTGTGTATTTAGCCATTTCGGCTTTGATCGGCTTTAATCTTACCTTTCATCCACATCGATACTGGAGCGTGTAAAGAGCGTGTAAAGATTTTATTGTAGCCGGTCGATTGCCACATACACATTGTATTATTTTTTATCATTTATGATGATTATGACAATTACACTCCTACACTACACTATTCCCACTCCTTCACCAATCTCTTCAACCTTGGCAGAGTTAATCTGTAAGTGTTCCATTATTGTGGGATGTCCCCAGTTTATTACCTTGTTGTGGATGAAGTCAGATTATAACTCGCTACTCTTGCCATCTTATAATAACCCTTTTATGTTTATTTACTAACACTTTTTTTTTTCAATTTCTTTATTTCTATTTACCATTTCAAACAAGAACCTAAAAAAGGAAAAGCTTACATACACATTTTCCCATTCCTTAACAATATATTCATTAATATACGTTAATATATATATATATAACCCAATACAGATCGACACTGTTCTATTATTTTTGGATCTAATCTTCCATAAATTTGTACCCAATCTTTTTAATGGAAAATCTAAGTTAATAGGTTGGAAAAAGAGGAAAAATAAGGTAGCGGGGTAACTGGGGGGTATTCTCCCTCCCCGTTCCGCCCCCTTTACTTTTATAAATGTCTAGGCCTAGGGGTGACGCTACCCCCCTGGCCCAGACCCCAAAACCACTGCTATTTTCCATCATTTCGCCTACCTCTCCTGTCTGAAATTTGTCCCCCCCCCTCCAAAAAAAAAAAAGAACCCCCCCACTCCCCTCGTCTCCCCTTCTATCCCTCATCCTCCCTCTATCGTGTCCCCCTCTGTCCCACCCCCTTCTCCGAGGAGACACAGGAATTCCATGGTGTCCAAATTTCTAAATAAATCCTTCTTTTTTTCCTAGCTGTCCATATTAGCTCTTCCATCCCGTTCACTTCCTCGACTCTGTTAACCGCTTCCCGACCGCCGCCTGTACATATACGTCAGCAGAATGGCACGGCTAGGCAAAAGCACGTATATATACGTGCCCTTTAATTGCCTAGCGGAGCTCTCACGACCCGGTCGGGAGCTCCGTGACCACGGCCGCGGGGCCAGCGGACCCGATCGCTGCTGGTGTCCCGCGATCGGGTCACAGAGTTGAAGAACGGGGAGAGGTCTGTGTAAACAAACCTCTCCCCGCGCTTCCTACACTGCCTTCCATTGATCGGCTGTTCCCTGTCATCGGGAAAGCCGATCGATGACGTCACACGTACAGCCACGCCCCCCTACTGTAAAAAAAAAAACACAACACGTCACACTAACTCCTCCCCGCCCCCTAGTGGTTAACTCCTTCACTGCCACTGTCATTTACATAGGAATCAGTTCATTTAAATAGCACTGATTTCTATATAGATGACAATGGTCCCAAAAATGTGTCAAAAATGTCCGATGTGTCCGCCATAATGTCGCAGTCACAATAAAAATCGCTGATCGCCGCCATTAGTAGTAAAAAAAAAAATATTAATAAAAATGCTATAAAAACTATCCCCTATTTTGTACACAATATAACTTTTGCGCAAACAAATTGCGATTTTTTTACCAAAAATATGTAGAAGAATACGTATCGGCCTAAACTGAGGAAAAAAATTTTTTTTTTTATTATTATTTTTGGGGGATATTTATTATAGCAAAAAGTTAAAAATATTGCATTTTTTTTTCAAAATTGACGCTCTATTTTTGTTTATAGCGCAAAAAATAAAAACCGCAGGGGCGATCAAATACCACCAAAAGAAAGCTCTATTTGTGGGAAAAAAAGGATGCCAATTTCTATTGGGAGCCACATCACACGACCGCGCCACTGTCAGTTAAAGCGACGCAGTGCCGAATTGCAAAAAGGGGCCTGGTCCTTTGCCTGCAAATTGGTCCGGGGCTGAAGTGGTTAAGCCACATACCCACCATCGGCGGTTATGTTAGTATCCAATTAAGTGGAATGCAGGCTTTTGCTGCATTTATTAAATGACACAGGATAAAATTCCTATATGTTTTCCTCGGGATCTCTGACATATGTAAAAGAAATAACGCAGGGTCGTCCCCAGAGGTGGCTCTCTAATTAGGCAAATTAGGTGGTCGCCTTAGGCCTCGCACTCCCAGGGGCCTCGAGACCACCTAATTTGCCTGGCGTGTGTGGGAGTTGGAGGGAGTGTCCACTTGAATTATTTTTCCTGTTTTGGGCGTGAGTGGGTCTTAAGCCCCATACACACGGTCGGAAAATCCGACCACCAAATCCATTGGATTTGGTCCGACGGATTTAGTCCGACACTGGTGTTGCATACACACGGTCGGACAAAGTTGTCGGAAAATCCGATCATCCTGAACGTGGTGACGTTCGTTGCGTACGACGGGACTACGTAGAGGCTAGTAGCCAATAGCTTTGGTCTTGTAATGTGATCTGAGCATGCGTGGCACTTTGTCCGTCGGAATTCGCTACACACGATCGGAATTGGTGTGATCGGACTTTGTTGTCGGAAAATTTTTAGAGCAGGAGATACAACTTTGTCCGTCGGACAATCCGATGGAAAATGTCCGATGGTGCCTACACACGGTCGGAATTTCCGACAACATTGTCCGATAGGACAGAATCCATCGGAAAATTCCGACCGTGTGTATGGGGCTTTAGATTTGCCTAAGGCCTCACAAAGCCTAGAGCCGCCTCTGGTCGTCCCCTGTTTCTTCCTCACAAAATTTCTGAATAATCTCTCGTATCTCTACCCAATATTTCCGGACCTTGGGGCAGGACCAAAATATATGTTGTTCCTTCTGACATCTCCAACCTTCCCCTGATATATTCGGGAAGCATTTTTGAATTTTTTCCGGGGTCCTATACCATTGCGAGAGGACTTTATAGTTCAGCTCCTGCAGTTTTGTACAGGTTGCAGTTTTAAATATAGATTGTATCATATTATTTTTCTGGTCCTCTGAAAAAATCCCCCCCCCCCCCCCCCCCCGTATCTGTTTCCCATTTAGAGAAAAAAGGAAGCTGAAAATTCTCTGATGGTTTAGTTAGTAATCCATACATTTTAGAAATTGCATGCGTGATAGGCTCCTTCTCCACGCAGAGCCTCTCAAATGGCATAAGACTAGACTGTATCCCTGTACTCAAAAAATGCCCTAATTGTGCCGCTTGCCAAAAGTCCGATTGCAAGGGGCCTTTTTTTTTATCCGTGAGTTCCTTAGTCCATTTACATAAATGTATGAAATGTGATGCTTGGTAGACTCCGAGCTTAGTCAATTTCTCAAAAGGTTCTTTCTGCATCCCTGGCAGAAACTGCGGGTTGCCTACCGTGTTTCCCCGATAGTAAGACACCCCCGATAGTAAGACGTATCGGGAGTGTCAGAGGGGACAGCTAATGTAAGCCGTACCCCGAAAGTAAGACGTATGTCTTACTATCGGGGAAACACGGGGGATTTGCCTGCAGAGACCAGAGCCGAATGAGATGCAGAGTAGCGCAGGAAGCGTCTATCTGTCATACGTTGTCTCTCATGTCACTCAGCGCTGCTCGCTCCCCGGCGGCCCCTCCTCTCTTCTCGTCAATCCCCATTGGCTTGAGACATCATCTGGGATAGACGAGAAGAGAGGAGGGGCCGCCAGGGAGCGGGCAGCGTGACATGAGAGACAACATATGACAGATAGACGCTTCCTGCGCTACTCTGCTCGCAAGTAAGATCCCCAGATGTGCCCCATGCCCTGATGCCCTAATGTGCCCCATGCCCTGATGCCCTAATGTGCCCCATGCCCCATAATGTGCCCAGATGTGCTGTGCCCCATAATGTGCCCAGATGTGCTGTGTCCCCCATAATGTGCCCTGATGTGCTATGTGCCCCATAATGTGCCATAATGTGCCCTGATCTGCTATGTGCCCCATGATGTGCCCTGATGTGCTATCTGCCCCATAATGTGCTATGTGCCCCATAATGTAAGACATACCCCGAAAGTAAGACATAGTGGGGCTTTTAGGGATAAAAAGAAAGTAAGACACTGTCTTACTTTCGGGGAAACACGGTAGTATAGGTTGCTTCACAACACAAGCTTGCTATATGCTTAAATGTGTTCTGCTGTCCCTGCTTAACCACTTGCCTACCGGGCACGAACACCCCCTTCCGGCCCAGGCCATTTTTCAGCTTTCAGCGCTGTCGCATTTTGAATGACAATTGCGCGGTCATGCAAGGATGTACCCAAATAAAATTTTTATCATTTTTTCCCCACAAATAGAGCTTTATTTTGGTGGTATTTGATCACCTCTGCGTTTTTTTATTTCTTGCGCTATAAACAAATTAAGAGGGACAAGTTTGAAAAAACGCAATATTTTTTACTTTTTATTATAATAAATATCCAATTATTTTTTTTTTTTTAAACATTTTTTCCTCAGTTTAGACCGATACGTATTCTTCTACATATTTTTGGTAAAAAAAAAATCGCAATAAGCGTCTATTGATTGGTTTGCGCAAAAGTTATAGCGTCCACCAATAAGGGGATAGATTTATAGCATTTTTATTATTATTTTTTTTTTACTAGTAATGGCGGCGATTTGCGATTTTTAATCGTGACTGCGACATTGCGGCGGACATATCGGCCATTTTTGACACATTTTTGGACCATTCACATTTATACAGCGATCCGTGCTATAAAATTGCATTGATTACTGTATAAATGTGACTGGCAGGGAAGGGGTTAACACTAGGGGGGCGCTGCAGGGGTTAATATGTTCCCTATGTAAGTGATTCTAACTGTGGGGGGAGGGGACTGACTGGGGGAGGGGACCGATCGGTGTCCCTATGTACAAGGGACACACCATCGGTCTCCTCTCCTCTGACAGGACGTGGATCTGTGTGTTTACACACACAGATCCACGTCCTGCTCAGTTACCGGGCGATCGCGAGTGCCTGGCGGACATCATATGACATCATATGACATCATATGACGGCGCTCGCTTTTTGGCCACTAGGGGGCGCGCGCACCCGCCGCGTAGCTGGGGACCCGATGCGCGTGCCCCCTAGTGGCCAAAAAGCGAGCGCCGTCATATGACGGCGGCCCGCCACAAGAGCTGCACCGTCCCGCCGTCATTTGACAGTGGGCGGTCAGCTACTAGTTAAACCGCAGCAAACTCTCTGCTATAAGGACTAAATACTGCATGTTAGAAAATATACCTTCATCATTGTAAAGGGAGAAAAAGGGTATATGTATATACTCCAACAATACATGCTTGGTATTTTTTTCGTTTTTTTTATCTGTTCAGTCTACTGCTATTGGCTTATGTTTGGACACAACAGAAGATTCAATAATATTTTCACGGCTTTAAACGCATATGTTCCGTAATCCAATGACGCTGCTGGACTGCCTTATGTAAAATCAAGTTTTCCTATACAGAGTACCTGATATGGGATCGTTTGTCACCAAATTATATATATATATATATGCTTTACTGCTTGATTCCATGTGCTTATGAAAAATAATTACATATTGATCACACCTTCTATCCACCCACATATGGACTATAGTTATTAGACATGTGCAATTCGTTTCGTTTTTTTTTTCGTTATTTTCGTTCATTCGTTATGGTACGAATGAACGAACGATTCGCTAAAATTTTTAACGAATAACGAATGTTCGAATCGAAAGAATCCGAAAAACAACGAAAATCCGAAAAAAAAAAACGAATTAGAAACAACGAATCTACGAAAGAAGAAAATCCGAAAAACGAAAACAGGAACAACGAAAATCAAAATGAACGAAAAAAATCGTACATTCGTAAATTATTTTTTTTGTTGAATTGGTAATTTTCCGTGTCCCTTGCAATGGCGCTGCTTAACGTGCCTCGAATGGATTGAACGGAAAAATTCGTACATTTGTAACTTTTTTTTTTTTTTTTTTGATTCGTCATTTTCCGTGTCTCTTACAATGGCGCTGCTTAACGTGCCTCGAATGGATTGAACGGAAAAATTCGTACATTCGTAATTTTTTTTTTTGTTCAATTGGTAATTTTCCGTGTCCCTTACAATGGCGCTGCTTAACGTGCCTCGAATGGATTGAACGGAAAAATTCGTACATTTGTAACTTTTTTTTTTTTTGATTCGTAATTTTCCGTGTCTCTTACAATGGCGCTGCTTAACGTGCCTCGAATGGATTGAACGGAAAAATTCGTACATTCGTAAATTTTTTTTTTGTTCAATTGGTAATTTTCCGTGTCCCTTACAATGGCGCTGCTTAACGTGCCTCGAATGGATTGAACGGAAAAATTCGTACATTCGTAACTTTTTTTTTTGATTCGTAATTTTCCGTGTCTCTTAAAATGTAATAATAGCATACACATTACACAAAATTATGAATTATGCTCCGATTACAAATCTACGAATGTTACGAATGTACGAATAAATACGAATGCGTCCGAATTTCGAATAAATTAAAAAATAACTCTTACGAATTTACGAATCGGTACGAATACGAACACCGACGAATTTACGAATCAACGGAAACGAAAAAAACTAAACGAAAATAAACACATTTTTTTGTTGTGCACATGTCTAATAATTATAGACGCCAGAATCTGGAACGTTTGGTCAGAACCATAACTACTAGAAGGTCCGCAATTAAAATATTAGACATGTGCAATTCATTTCGTTTTTTTTCGTTTTTTCTTTTTTTTCGTTATTTTCGTTCGTTCGTTTTCGTATGAATGAACGAATCATTCGAATCGTACGAATACGAATAACGAATCGTAACGAATCGTTCGAATCGTACGAATCCGAATAACGAATCACTTGAATCCGAAAAACAACGAAAATCCGAAAAAAACAAATTAGAAACAACGAATGTACTAATGAAGAAAATCCGAAAAACAAAAACGAACGAAAACGAACGAAAAAAATTCGTAACTTTTTTTTTTGTTGAATTGGTCATTTTCCGTGTCCCTTACAATGCTGCTGCTAAACGTGCTTCGAATGGATTGAACAAAAAAATTAGTACATTCGTAACTTTTTTTTCGATTCGTAACTTTTTTTTTCGATTCGTAACTTTTTTTTTGATTCGTAATTTTTTTTTTATTTTTTTTTTTTCGATTTGTAATTTTCCGTGTCTCTATTGAACAAAAAAATTTGTACATTCGTAACTTTTTTTTTCGATTCGTAACTTTTTTTTTTTTTCGATTCGTAACTTTTTTTTTTCGATTCGTAACTTTTTTTTTTTTTTCAATTTGTAATTTTCCATGTCTCTATTGAACCAAAAAATTCGTACATTCGTAACTTTTTTTTTCGAGTCGTAACTTTTTTTTTCGATTCGTAACTTTTTTTTTTTTTTTTTTCGATTTGTAATTTTCCATGTCTCTATTGAACCAAAAAATTCGTACATTCGTAACTTTTTTTTCGATTCGTAACTTTTTTTTTCGATTCGTAACTTTTTTCTTTCGATTCGTAACTTTTTTTTTTTTTTTCAATTTGTAATTTTCCATGTCTCTATTGAACCAAAAAATTTGTACATTCGTAACTTTTTTTTTCGATTCGTAACTTTTTTTTCGATTCGTAACTTTTTTTTTTTTTTTTCGATTTGTAATTTTCCATGTCTCTATTGAACAAAAAAATTCGTACATTCGTAACTTTTTTTTCGATTCGTAACTTTTTTTTCGATTCGTAACTTTTTTTTTTCTCGATTCGTAAATTATTAAAATGTAATAATAGCATACACATTACATCAAATTATGAATTAAGCTCCGATTACGAATCTACGAATGTTACGAATGTACGAATAAATACGAATGTGTCCGAAAATTAAACTAACGAAAAAACGAATCAACGAAAAAATAACTCTTACGAATGTACGAATCGTTACGAATACGAACAACGACGACTTACGAATGTACGAATCGTTACGAATCTGAACAACGACAACTTACGAATGTACGAATCGTTACGAATCGACGGAAATGAAAAAAACGAAACGGAAAAAAACGATTTTTTTTCGGAAACGAAAAAAACTAAACGAAAATAAACAAATTTTTGGGTTGTGCACATGTCTATAAAATATGTTATATGCTGTAGGTGTGTTCTAGTGTGTGAGGGCCGTGTGTTTTGGCATCTACCCCCTTGTTTTAAACAGACAACGTTGTCAATTTTAATTCTTTATGAATTCCTTACGTGATCTCTATCTTTTTCTATAGGAAGTGTGAAGTGGTCTTTGTATTTCTTGTTTCTTTTTTCAATTAATAAATTGTTACTATATCTAGCAGCAGCCCCCCCCCCCCCCCCCCCGCCGTCCTTCTTGGGGGAATTTTTCTGTCCTAAATTCTCCTTGTTTTTGTATTATGCTCCAGGAACGGGGAAGGCATTGTTTATAACTGACCTCAGTTTAGAATAGACATGTGCACAACAAAAAAAATAGTTTATTTTCGTTTAGTTTTTTTTTCGTTTCCGTTGATTCGTAACGATTCGTAAATTCGTAAGTCGTCGGTGTTCATATTCGTAACGATTCGTATTTTCGTAAGAGTTATTTTTTCGTTGATTAGTTTTTCCGTTAGTTTAATTTTCGTTTATTCGAAATTCGGACGCATTCGTATTTATTCGTACAGTCGTAACATTCGTAACATTCGTAGATTCGTAATCGGAGCATAATTCATAATTTTTATGTAATGTGTATGCTATTATTACATTTTAAGAGACACGGAAAATTACAAATCGAAAAAAAAAAGTTACGAATGTACGAATTTTTTCGTTCAATCCATTTGAAGCACGTTAAGCAGCACCATTGTAAGGAACAAGGAAAATTACGATTCGAAAAAAAAAAGTTACGAATGTACGAATTTTTTCGTTCAATCCATTCGAAGCACGTTAAGCAGCGCCATTGTAAGAGACACGGAAAAATATGAATCGAAAAAAAAAAAAGTTACGAATGTACAAATTTTTTCGTTCAATCTATTCGAAGCACGTTAAGCAGCGCCATTGTAAGAGACACGGAAAATTACCAATTCAACAAAAAAAAAAAAAACGTTACGAATGTACGAATTTTTTCGTTTAATCCATTCGAAGCACGTTAAGCAGCGCCATTGTAAGAGACACAGAAAATTACGAATCGCAAAAAAAAAAAAAAAGTTACAAATGTACCAATTTTTTCATTCAATCCATTCGAAGCACGTTAAGCAGCGCCATTGTAAGAGACACGGAAAATTACGAATCGCAAAAAAAAAAAAAAAAGTTACGAATGTACGAATTTTTTTGTTCAATCCATTCGAAGCACGTTAAGCAGCGCCATTGTAAGAGACACGGAAAAATACGAATCGAAAAAAAAAAGTTACGAATGCACGAATTTTTTCGTTCAATCCATTTGAAGCACGTTAAGCAACACCATTGTAAGGAACAAGGAAAATTACGATTCGAAAAAAAAGTTACGAATGTACGAATTTTTTCGTTCAATCCATTCGAAGCACGTTAAGCAGCGCCATTGTAAGAGACACGGAAAATACGAATCGAAAAAAAAAACTTACGAATGTACGAATTTTTTCGTTCAATCCATTTGAAGCACGTTAAGCAACACCATTGTAAGAGACACGGAAAAATACGAATCGAAAAAAAAAACTTACGAATGTACGAATTATCTTGCTTCCCTCAAACCCAGGAGCAAGATATAAATCACTCTTGGAAGAATTAGTACTACAGGGGAGAGACCACGGTATATTAAATAAGAAAGAGAGTCTCTTCCTTATACCTAAGGCACCAAGGGTACCGATATTATACTACCTCCCAAAGATTCATAAGAGTCTCACTTGCCCCCCGGGACGCCCTATCATTAGCGGCATCGATTTCGTGACGTCCCGGGTGGGCAAGTATATAGATTTTTACTTACAACCCTTGATTTAGGCGATGCCGTCTTACATTAAAGACACCCGCCATGTGATTAAACTGTTGGAAGGCTTACAGCCTACAGAAAATACATGGATGGTCACAGCAGACGTGACCTCCTTGTATACAATTATCCCCCACAGACTTTATCTGAATGCGGTGGATTATTACTTACGGGGAGGGTCCAATCTACAGTCAGACCAAATAGACTTTATCATGTCTCTTTTGTGGGTTTGCGGCAACGCATAACTTCTTTTGGCACAATGGGAGTTTTTACCGCCAGGATAGGGGCGTAGCTATGGGGGCGAAATACGCCCCTAGCCTGGCAAATTTATTTATGGCCCAGTGGGAGGAGGACGCCGTCTATAGCCAGGGTAGACCTGAGGTCACCCTTTGGGCAAGATATATAGACGACGTCCTCCTCCTTTGGCATGGTACCTTGCCTCATCTGGAAGAGTTCATGAACTCCCTGAATTCCAACGATAGGGGTATCCGTTTAACATACGAGGCCAGTCAACAAGAGATCCACTTTTTGGATTTAAAAATCTCCGTGAGGGGTGATAAGTTTACAACCTCCACCTTTTTTAAACCTACTGATCGAAATTCATATATCCCAGTAGAGAGCTGCCATCATGCCTCCTGGCTCCGATCAGTCCCAAAAAGCCAATATGTACGACTGAAAAGAAACTGCACTGACCCCAAACAATTTGCAGAACAGGCGGAACTGTTGACTGCTAAATTTTTGGAGAAGGGCTACTCTGAGCATATCCTGGAAAACACCCTCCAACAAGTCTCCCTATTAGATAGGTCTGAGCTTCTAAAAGAAAAAACTTCTCCGGCCAATGGTGATAGAAGCTTAGTAGTTCCCTTCGTCACTAACTATTCAAATCAGCACCAGAAGGTTAAACACATCATAGCCAAACATTGGTACATCCTAAAGAACGATCGTGTTCTAAAAGACATTGTCCCTGATAAACCACAGGTGGTGTTTAGAGGTGCTCCCTCCTTAAAAGACAGGTTAGCTCCAAATGTTTTGGACCCCCCCACGAATATACCTTCTTTCTTTGGAGAATTAAAAGGATTTTACCAATGTCGGAAATGTCAGGTTTGCAGTTTGAATAGGTGTCGAATTAGGAGAACAGAAAACCTTACTTCCACAGTCACCTCTAAACAACATCAAATTAAGGATTTCATCACATGCTCCACGGAGGGGGTGGTCTACCTACTGGAATGCCCTTGTGGGCTCCAGTATGTGGGCAGGACAAAACGCCCCCTCCGTGTGAGACTAAATGAGCATATTGCCAACATTAGGAGAGGCTATACCAAACATTCGGTCTCTAAACACTATTTGCTAAAACATAATAGAGATCCTACCAACACGTTTTTTATAGGTATAGATAAATATAGCCCACATTGGAGGGGCAGCTGTCTGGTGAGATCTATTTCCAAATGCGAAATGGCTTGGGTCCACCGACTAAAAACGTACACTCCCTTCGGCTTGAACATCGAGGTGGACGTGAACGCCTTTATAGACAATGCATGAATGGGAATATTACTGTATAAGTAGAGACGTGTTTGTAAACTCGCTCTGGGTACTGGTGAGCCCGCCTTTCCTTTTATGTTTCGGTCTGCCTCCGTTTGGGGATGGCTGTATATCACAGAACATCACACATCTGATAACATCACTCTTTTTAATTTTATGTATTTAATCAATGATGTCTAATTTTCTTTTTAATTTCTAGCCTTATTATTATGGTATTTATTTTTTTTGACAAAAGATCCCCTGTGGAGAGGACCGCTAGCAATGGAGGACCCCTGTTTGAGGCCCCATTGTATGACAGTCAACCCCACACCTACCATATGAAACATAGTTTGGTTCTTTGTTTCTTTTTACCACTGACACTCCCATTTGGACCCATTGTTATCTCATCGGGGTCCATTCTTACCAATTTTATTTTATTACTTTGCTATTATGATTCACTTTCAAAATTATTGGAAGGTTATTATTAATAATATCCTTAGTGCTTGCTTTTGCAGCAGCACATTACATTTGTGACATTAACTTATCACACACATATATAAACCACCCAGCATAATTCGACATGGTCATTCTCCACAACACCCGGCTATTATTGCTCAGTGGCAGAAGAATGAACTATATTCAGATATATTTTCCTGTCCGGTATTGATTTATGTGAACTGACTAACTCGGTTCTCATATTTTCAATTTCCGGCAGGTTTAACCAAGGGGTTAATGTTTTTCGTTACGTCTTTTTTACTTTTCCCCTCTTTTTTAATCTTCAATTTTTACTTAATATAACCACATTATGGCATTACTTCCTGGTATGCTGTTACTTCCGCCCATATTAACAATGGTGCTTACAGATTCACGGGCTCCCCGGTGTCCAGAACGAGGCTTGTGCATCTGTCATATAAGCGGTGATCCAGCACGTCGCTCGCATCCCCATGATTACGTCCGCATTGAGACGAAACGTCGGAAGAGCGACGTGCTGACGTCACCGCGAGTGTAGCGTTCCCGAACGAAGTACGGACGCTTAGTGTTGCAGCCGGCCGGCCGCATTTTTATATATCCATTTATTTTATGCACATTGGAGTGCTTTTACTTAATTACATTTACGTAATAAAATACCCCAGCGGGTCTTATCTATGATCCCCTTTTTGGTGTTTTTATTTTTCCCTATGTCCGAGTTCCCACTGTGCATACTGAGACACCGGAAATAAGGGGGTTTGCATACTGATGTTCCACGATCGGAGATCCCAATACAGCAGTAGATGGTTCTATTGACATAACAGAGGATCCGAGAGGAAAAGGCCCTGGCTGGGTATTAGCCATCCGTTTTCACCATCCTGAGATCTGGTAAGAGAGCAATCTTAGCGGTGGTGGATAAAGAGTTTCCCTTGAAACTATACAGTCACTATACTCATTTGTTTATCACTTATACGGACTGCACCAATTTACTTATTGGAGTCTCACTGGACAACCTTCAATTCACTTCTGGTTGAACTTTTCCTTTTTTACAGGAACAATTCCACAAACATTTTTTGTTGAACGTTTTTTCTTATTTACAGGTTTTTTTTGGACAACCACTAGTTGCTATTCACTTATATATTGCACTTTTCACTTATGTGGTGATCGTTTGTTAATATGCACTTGTGCTAATTTCTTCAGTGCTTTTATAGTATTTTTCACTGGTACGCCGTTTAATGTCACGAATGTAACTAAATCTCCGAAAATACGAATTTCGAATAAACGAAAATTAAACTAACAGAAAAACAAATCAACGAAAAAATAACTCTTACGAAAATATGAATCATTACGAATACGAACACCGATGACTTACGAATTTACGAATCGTTACGAATCAACGGAAACGAAAGAAACGAAACGAAAATAAACAAATTTTTCTAGTGTGCACATGTCTAATAAAGGTGAAAATAACAAGTGAGGTAAGTGGTGAGTGATAAAGGGTGTAAAGGAAAAAGAGAAAAAAAAATATATGGATATGTTTTATAGCAGAAAGTAAAAAATATAGTTTTTTTTCAAAATTGTCGACCTTTTTCCTGTTTATAGCGAAAAAAATAAAAACTGCAGAGGTGATCAAATACCACCAAAAGAAAGCTCTATTTGTGGGGGAAAAAAAGACATACATTTTATTTGGGTAACTTAGAAAAAATAAAATAAAAACATTTTTATTTGGGTACAGCGCCCCACTCCTGTGTTAAAATAACGCACTGCGTATCGCAAAAAAATGGCCTGGTCATGAAGGGGGGGGGGTAGATCTTCCAGAGCTGAAGTGGTTAAAGTGTATTTTTTTTTTTTTTAAATGCGTTTGAAAGACTGCTACGCAAATACCGTGTGACGTAAAGTATTGAAACAATCGCCATTTTATTCTCTAGGGTCTCTGCTAAAAGAAAAAATATAATGTTGGGGGGGGGGGGGGGGTATGAGTAATTTCTAGCAAAAAAATAATAATAATACAAGTTTAAACTTGTAAACAAAAAGTTCCAGAAAGGGCCTGGTCTTCAAGTGGTTGCCTCTTGCAGAGGTGGCAGATGTCGATGACTCCGGGAGCGATTGACTGTCGTCAGCTCATCACAAAGGTTGCTGGAAATCTTCCAGTGAGAATAGTGCTGCCAAAAAAAAAGTTGGCCCCAAAGATAAAAAATATCTTTCTTATCTACACCAGGTTCATGTTACATGTGCTGACTGCTGAGTTCTGGCAATTATCCATAGAAAACTTCTATTACATCAACTCATCACGTAATCGTTATGTCCTAATATTTTCTCCGAAGCTCTGTAAAAGAAAACGTGAATACGTAAAATCCCACGAGAATGAATGATGCAGATCACGCACTTATAGATTGTAAAAGAGATAAAAAAATACATTTTCGTTTCAAGTTCAACATCAATAAAACATATTATCTTTATTACCGCTAATCTAAAAGCAGTTCTGAACAGACCTCCAAAATATACATAATAAGGAAATAGAGACGCATGGACTATTCCAGACAAGAAAAAGTACATAATAATATAACCCAATAAGTGTGATATGGGCCCCTATTGGACGATGTACTTGGATCAGGGTGTAGTTATTCACGTTGCCCCATTCTGCCTTCGTAAAGTGGTGCCCGCTGCACGCGTTGGTGTGGTCGGGGATCCGAAAGGAAAATTGCAAAGGGTGCAAGGTGCAGGAATTCATAAGACACCGAGCGCTTCATAGTGCATATTGTGCGGGAGTGTATATCATGCAGGAGTGGGTAACAGAGGGTGCATGAGTAACACAAGCCGGTGTATATCAAAAACCAGTACAGAGCTCCCCCCCCAGTACAAAGCTCTCCCTCCACCTCCCCTTCCACCCCAATACAAATCCCTTCCACAGTACAGAGCTCCCCCCCCCAGTACAAAGCTCTCCCTTCACCTCCCCTTCCACCCCAATACAAAGCCTTCCCACAGCACAGAACTCCCCCCTACAGTACCAAACTCTCTGCCCCCACATCCAACTACAGAGTTTTCCCCACCCCTATTTCCCCCCAATACAGAGTCCCCCCTCTAAGTATAAAGTTATCCTTCATTCCCCCAGTACAAAGCTCTCCCTCCACCTCCCCTTCCACCCCAATACAAATCCCTTCCACAGTACAGAGCTCCCCCCTACAGTACCAAACTCTCTGACCCCACTACAGAGTTTTCCCACCCCCCTCTCCTCCCCCTCAGTACAGAGCTCCCCCCACAAAACAAAGTTTTCCTACATTCCCCCAGTACAAATCTCTCCCTCCCCTTCCACCCCAATACAAAGCCCTTCCACAGTACAGAGCTTCCTACCACCCAGTACAGAGCTCCCCCATACAGTACCAAACTCTCTCCCTCCACTTCCCACTACAGAGTCCCCCCCAGTACAGCGCTCCCCCCACAGTACAAAGTTTTCCTTCATTCCCCCAGTACAAATCTCTCCCTCCCCTTCCACCCCAATACAAAGCCCTTCCACAGTACAGAGCTTCCTACCACCCAGTACAGAGCTCCCCATACAGTACCAAACTCTCTCCCTCCACTTCCCACTACAGAGCCCCCCCCCCCAGTACAGAGCTCCCCCCACAGTACAAAGTTTTCCTTCATTCCCCAGTACAAAGCTCTCCCTCCACCCCCCCTTCCACCCCAATACAAAGCCTTCCCACAGCACAGAACTCCCCCCTACAGTACCAAACTCTCTGCCCCCACATCCAACTACAGAGTTTTCCCCGCCCCTATTTACCCCCAATACAGAGTCCCCCCTAAGTATAAAGTTATCCTTCATTCCCCCAGTACAAAGCTCTCCCTCCACCTCCCCTTCCACCCCAATACAAATCCCTTCCACAGTACAGAGCTCCCCCTACAGTACCAAACTCTCTGACCCCACTACAGAGTTTTCCCACCCCCTCTCCTCCCCCCCAGTACAGAGCTCCCCCCACAGAACAAAGTTTTCCTTCATTCCCCCAGTACAAAGCTCTCCCTCCACCTCCCCTTCCACCCCAATACAAAGCCCTCCCACAGTACAGAGCTCCCCACCACCACCCCCTACTACCCAGTACAGAGCTCTCCCCAAAACCACTCCAGTACAGAGCTCCCCCTACAGTACCAAACTCTCTCCCTCCACTTCCCACTACAAAGTTTTCCCCACCCCCCCCCCCAGTACAGAGCTCCCCCACAGTACAAAGTTTTCCTTCATTCCCCAGTACAAAGCTCTCCCTCCACCTCCCCTTCCACCCCAATACAAAGCCCTTCCACAGTACAGAGCTTCCTACCACCCAGTACAGAGCTCCCCCCTACAGTACCAAACTCTCTCCCTCCACTTCCCACTACAGAGTCCCCCCCCCCCCCCCCAGTACAGAGCTCCCCCCACAGTACAAAGTTTTCCTTCATTCCCCCAGTACAAAGCTCTCCCTCCACCTCCCCTTCCACCCCAATACAAAGCCCTTCCACAGTACAGAGCTTCCTACCACCCAGTACAGAGCTCCCCCCTACAGTACCAAACTCTCTCCCTCCACTTCCCACTACAGAGTTTCCCCCCCCCCCAGTACAGAGCTCCCCCCACAGTACAAAGTTATCCTTCATTCCCCCAGTACAAAGCTCTCCCTCCACCTCCCCTTCCACCCCAATACAAAGCCCTTCCACAGTACAGAGCTCCCCCCTACAGTACCAAACTCTCTTCCCCCACTACAGAGTTCCCCCCACCCCCTCTCCTCCCCCCAGTACAGGGCTCCCCCCACAGTACAAAGTTTTCCTTCATTTCACCAGTACAAAGCTCTCCCTCCCCTTCCACCCCAATACAAAGCCCTTCCACAGTAACAGAGCTTCCTACCACCCAGTACAGAGCTCCCCCTACAGTACCAAACTCTCTCCCCCCACTTCCCACTACAGAGTTTTCCCCACCCCTCTTTCCCCCTGTACAGAGTCCCCCCTAAGTACAAAGTTTTCCTTCATCCCCCCCAGTACAAAGCTTTCCCTCCACCTCCCCTTCCACCCCAATACAAAGCCCTCCCACAGTACAGAGCTCCCCACCACCACCCCCTACCACCCAGTACAGAGCTCTCCCCAAAACCACTCCAGTACAGAGCTCCCCCTACAGTACCAAACTCTCTCCCTCCACTTCCCACTACAGAGTTCCCCCCCCCCCCAGTACAGAGCTCCCCCCACAGTACAAAGTTTTCCTTCATTCCCCCAGTACAAAGCTCTCCCTCCACCTCCCCTTCCACCCCAATACAAAGCCCTTCCACCGTACAGAGCTCCCCCCTACAGTACCAAACTCTCTTCCCCCAGTACAGGGCTCCCCCCACAGTACAAAGTTTTCCTTCATTTCACCAGTACAAAGCTCTCCCTCCCCTTCCACCCCAATACAAAGCCCTTCCACAGTACAGAGCTTCCTACCACCCAGTACAGAGCTCCCCCTACAGTACCAAACTCTCTCCCCCCACTTCCCACTACAGAGTTTTCCCCACCCCTCTTTCCCCCCTGTACAGAGTCCCCCCTAAGTACAAAGTTTTCCTTCATCCCCCTCAGTACACAGAGCTCTCCCTCCAGTACAGAGCTCCCCCCTCCTCCTTTCCCACCACAAGTACAAAGTTTTCCTTCATTCCCCCAGTACAAAGCTACCCCAGTACAGAGCTCCCCACCACCACCCCTACCACCCAGTACAGAGCTCTCCCCAAAACCACTCCAGTACAGAGCTCCCCCTACAGTACCAAACTCTCTCCCCCCACTTCCCACTACAGAGTTTTCCCCACCCCCCCCCAGTACAGAGCTCCCCCCAAAGTACAACGTTTTCCTTCATTCCCCCAGTACAAAGCTCTCATTCCACCTCCGCTTCCACCCCAATACAAAGCCCTCCCACAGTACAGAGCTCCCCACCATCACCCCCTACCACCCAGTACAGAACTCCCCCCTACAGTATCAAACTCTCTCCCTCCACTACTGAGTTTTCCCCACTCCTCTTCCCCCCCCCAGTACAGAAGCCACCCCAAAGTACAGAGCTCCCCCCACCGTATAGAGACTCCCCCCAAGTACAGAGCCCTGCCCCCCACCCTCCTCAATGCACAGCTCTTCCCTCACAGTACAGAGCTTCCCCTCCCTACAGTAGAACGTTATTCATCCCCCTTTCCCCAGTACAGAGCCAAATCTCACAGTACACAGGTCCCAAACAGTGCAGAGTCCCCCCCCCCCCCCCACAGTACAGAGTTGTTCCCCCTCCCCAATGAGAAAGCCTACCCCCAGTACAGAGCTCTCCTCACACCCACCCCAGTACAGAGCCCCCCTCACGGTACTGAGCTTTCGCCTACCCCCTACCTCCCAGTACAACCCCCTTTTGGCCCAATACAGAGCCCTCCAGAACAGAGCTCCCTCCCCACCTCCCAGTACAGAGCTCTCCTATCAGTAGAGAGTTTTTCATCACCCCTTGCCCCCAGTACAGAGCCCAATCCCACAGTACAGAGGTCCCCCCACAGTACAGAGGTCCCCCCACAGTACAGAGGTCCCCCACAGTACAGAGGTCCCCCACAGTACATAGCTCCCCCACAGTACAGAGGTCCCCCACAGTACAGATGTCCCTCACAGTACATAGCTCCCCCCACAGTACAGAGGTCCCCCCACAGTACAGAGGTCCCTCACAGTACATAGCTCCCCCCACAGTACAGAGGTCCCCCCACAGTACAGAGGTCCCCCCACAGTACAGAGGTCCCCACACAGTACAGAGGTCCCCCCACAGTACAGAGGTCCCTCACAGTACAGAGGCCCCCCCTGTACAGAGGTCTCTCACAGTACATAGCTCCCCCCACAGTACAAAGCTCCCCCCACAGTACAGAGCTCCCCCCACAGTACAGGGGTCCCCCCACAGTACAAAGCTCCCCCCACAGTACAGAGCTCCCCCCACAGTACAGAGCTCCCCCCACAGTACAGAGGCCCCCCCACAGTACAGAGGTCCCTAACAGTACATAGCTCCCCCCACAGTACAGAGGTCCCCCCACAGTACAGAGGTCCCCCCACACAGTACAGAGGTCCCCCCACAGTACAGAGGTCCCTCACAGTACAGAGCTCCCCCCCAGTAAAGAGCTCCCCCATAGTACAGAGGTCCCCCCACAGTACAGAGCTCCCCCCACAGTACATAGCTCCCCCCCACAGTACAGAGCTCCCCCCCACAGTACAGAGCTCCCCCCCACAGTACAGAGGTCCCCCACAGTACAGAGGTCCCCCTACAGCACAGAGCTCCCCCACAGTACAGAGCTTCCCCATAGTACAGACTCGAGGTCCCCCCACAGTACAGAGCCCCCCACCCCCCCCACAGTACAGAGATCCCCCCACAGTACAGAGGTCCCCACACAGTACAGAGCTCCCCCACAGTACAGAGCTCCCCCCACAGTACAGAGGTCCCCCCACAGTACAGAGCTCCTCCACTGTACAGAGGTCCCCCCACAGTACAGAGTAAAGTAATTTCTAGCAAAAGATTCCTATTTTACCATGTGTGGGAAAAATGTTGAAAAAATAACCCAGTAGACAAGCAGTTCATTTTATCTCTTATATGGTCTATACCGGATGGGGTTTCTGCTTTAGTTGAAGTGTCATTTATGAGAATTGGCCAATTGTATTATTATCTGTATTGCTGTGTTGATAGGCTGTTTGACCTTCTGAACATAGATTGTATATTGATTATAGTAAGATTAAGTAAGATTATGAGTTATAAGTTATGATTATGAGTAACACTGAGCTACAGTGAGATGTTCCCTCCTAGTGCTCAGCCTGGACCCTCTGTTATCACATCCTGAAGGCAGAGTGAATAAGACTTAAAGTGATTGTAAACGATCACCTTGTAAAATAACCCTTTCAGTTCAAAATAGAGATGAAAGACGGTAGCACGGGGTCGAGCGCTGTCCCTTAAGTCAGAATCTGCAGAGGCCTGCTGCAGAGCCCTCATGCCACTCTTCAACCCTGAAGGTTGCTGGGATTGGTGAGCGGGCACTTGTTCATTCATTCTATACAAAAGGACACTGCATGCAGGCATCGCTACTTTATTCACTTTATCAAGCTTGCAAAAGGGACCCTTGTTACACTTTATTCCATACTGAGAGAATCTAGTGTACATCTTGTTTGCCAGGACACATTATGAACACCTCAAAAGAGCTATCTGAAGACTTAAAACCCCCTTCCAAAACCTGCGGTTCTTATTTTTTGCGCTATAAACAAAAAAAATAGCGCCAATTTTGAGAAAAACACATTACTTTTTGCTAGAAATAAATATCCCCAAAAATATATAAAAAAACATTTTTTTTTCCTCAGTTTAGGCCGATACGTATTCTTCTACATATTTTTGGTAAACAAAATCGCAATAAGCGTTTATTGATTGGTTTGCGCAAAAGTTATAGCATTTACAAAATAGAGGATCGTTTTATGGCATTTTTATTAATAATTTTTTGTTTTATTAGTAACGGCGGTGATCTGCGATTTTCATTGTGACTGCGACATTATGGCGGACAGATCGGACACTTTTGGCGCGATTTTGGGACCATTCACATTTATACAGCGATCAGTGCAATTAAAAATGCAGTCATTACTGTGTAAATGTGACTGGCAGTGAAGGGGTTAACCACTAGGTGGCGCTGTAGGGGTTAAGTGTGTCCTAGGGAGTGATTTTAACTGCGGGGGGGGGGGCTGTGTGTGATACGTCACTGATCACTGCTCCGGATCACAGGGAGCTGTGATCAGTGTCAGTCTCACTAGGCAGAACGGGGAGATGCTTGTTTACATCTTCCTCTCCGTGACGCGATCGCGGGTATCCCTGCAGACATCGAGTCCACGGGACCCGCGATCGGGCTCACGAAGTTCCCAGCGCCCGCAACCCGCCTCTTAAAGGGCAACATACAGGTACGTGATTCTGTCTGTACGTGCCATTCTGCCGACGTATATCGGCATGAGGCGGTCGGGAAGCGGTTAAAGTGTTCTAATTGCTCCCCATCAGTTTTTTTTCAGCGCTGCATTTTTTATTTTTCATTTATTGTCACAATTGTATCATTGTTGATGCCGGCTGCTTTGTTTCACTTTTGATTTGTAAGTAGCGCAACTATATATTGTTTTTTTATAATTGCTTATTTCTTATGTAGCGATACCCCCGCAGGAGCCGCTTGAGTATGTTTGGCTCCGTACTCTGCCTCTCAATCCTGAGAACAGTCTCAGCTCCTCTGACACACCTGGCAATAGTGTAATGCCGCGTACACACGATCGGAATTTTGGTCGGAAAAAGCTCTGATGGTTTTCCTGACGGAATTCCGACGGCATTTCGCTCAAGCTGTCTTGCCTACACACGATCACACCAAATTCCTACCGTCAAGAACGCAGTGACGTACAACGCGTACGAGGGGACTAGAAAAAGGAAGTTCAATACCCAGTAGCCAATAGCATCCATCTCGTAGTTGAATCTGAGCATGCGTGATTTTTTGCTCGTCGGAAATTGCATACACGCGATCGGAATTTTCGATAGAAAGTTTTTCCATCAGAAAAATTGAGAACATGCTCTCAAATTTTTGCTGGCGGGAATTCGGCCAGCTAAATTCCGATGGAGCCTACACACGGTCGCATTTTCGGATGAAAAGCTCTCATCGGTCTTTTGCTGGCCGAAATTCCGATCGTGTGTAGGTGGCATAAGTGCACGTATGGATGAGAAACACACACGTCTTTAATTGTCTTTACTGCAATATTTCTGTGAATAGGTAACAAAGAGTAGCAATATATATGTTCAAAGAATAGAACAGAAGAGCAATAACTGAGGTTATGAGCAATATAGCTCAATACTATATTTAGGCTGCTTTCAGGGGATTCAGAACCTAAGAATAACCCCAAGAGCAGAGGCAAACCAGGGGTCAAGTCCTGGGGAAAAAAGTGTGGGAACTCCCACCCAAGATCCACTCGCCCACCAAAAAAAAAAAATGATACGCTCATATGCACGAACGCTTCAAAAGTGGTATTTTTCATCCAATTTTTGTATTGTGTGTATGAAGCTTAACTGTTAGTACATAAAAAAAAACAATCCTCAATAAACATAAATACGGTAATTCTCTGAATAATCAGCATTCATACAGTTGTGCTTCCATGCAAATGTGAACATCATGTTCCGATCTTTATTGGGGAATTTTATTTTGTATATAGAGTGTTTATGTGGTGGGTTTACACTTTTCATTGAACAGAGTTTGGATAACAGAGGGTTAAACGGAAAGGTCATAAATTTACTGCACATTATCTGGACAGAATGCTTGGGGAGATAGTGATGTGTTACTGCTTAGGAGATGTATGTTAGCTTGGGGGGGCTGAAAACTCTGCAGGGCTCCAACACACACTCGCTGCTATTCCAACCCTTCACATATTTCCACATAAACTTCCCTCCTGGCATTAAACTTTGCCAGGTATTGTGCTCAGCTTACCACCCCAAACTGATGTTCCTCCCTCAGCTCACCTCTCTCCCTGCATGTCCTGTGAGCAGAATAGCTGTGCTCCTCCTCTGGGTTCTCTCATCATATGACACTGAAGATAGAGGAGAGGAGGGGGATTCAGCGGGACACACACAGCAAGTATGCAGGAGACTGGGGGGGAGATGAGGAGACAGGAGGGGCCGGCGGGGAGGAGCGCATCACGAGAGGTCTAACTAAATACAATCTCTTAGCAGCAGGGACCTGATCTAATTGTCAGCTGGCTGTGATTGACAGGTAGATCGAAGCGGAAGCTGTCATGGGGCCCCCTACTGGCAATGTCTGAAAGGTCAGCTGTGCGGCACTATTGCGAGCTGTGTCGGCAGCTGCTGGTGTAGCACCTGCCACACAGCTCGCATACTTCAAAGTCTTGCAGGACACGGCTGCTAACGGGAACTGAGTTCCTGTTGTGGAAAAAGTACAGGAACTCCGTTCCCATGCGTTCCCACAGGACTTGAGCCCTGAGGCAAACACTTCAGTAACAATAAATCATAATATGGCAATCTGTACCAGATTGGTTACCTATACTCAGGTTGGCTCTATGAGTCCAGGCAGGAGGGGAACAGAGGAGTGACCCTATCTAGGTCAGGCCTCTCTCTTCTGTCCCCTGACACCATAGATGGAAGAAGAAGAAATTAATAAAGGACCGGCTCTTGTGTTTTTTTAACCTTTTTGTCACTTTTTTTGTGAAATGGTAGGGGTACATTTGTACCCCATTACCAATTCACAAGGGGGGGGGCAGGATCTGGGGGTCCCCTTGTTAAAGGGGGGCTTCCAGATTCCGATAAACCCCCCACCCGCAGACCCCCACAACCACTGGGCAAGGGTTGTGGGGGATGAGGCCCTTCTCCCCATCAACATGGGGACAAGGTGCTTTGAGGGGCTAACTCAAAGCACCCTCCCAATGTTGAGGGCAAGTGGCCTGGTACGGTTCAGGAGGGGGGTGGGGGCGCTCTCTCACCCGCCCTCTTTTCCTGTGGTCTGCCAGGTTGCGTACTCGGATAAGGGTCTGGTATGGATTTTTGGTGCGGGGTTCCCCTTAAAATCCATACCAGACCAGAAGGGCCTGGTATGGAATTTAGGGGGACCCCCCACGCATTTTTTTTTATTTTGGTTCGGGGTTCCCCTGTGGGGAAATCCCCATGCCGTTTTTATCAATGAACTGTTATGTGTATTGTCGGACCTGACAATTCATTGTAGCCGCGAGTAGTTTTAAATTACTTTTTTTCCTTTAGAAATGTCATTTTGCTGTCAGACAGTTCTAAGCACGGGAAACATGCGCCCCTTTACAGGCATACTATAGACACCCCCCCCAGGTACAAAATTTTAATAAATATTACACTGTTACTGTTTCACTTTAAGCATTATTAAAATCACTGCTCCCGACAAAACTGCTGTTTTTAAAACTTTTTTTTGCATTGATACCTGTCCCCTGGGGCAGGACCCGGGTCCCCAAACACTTTTTATGACAATAACTTGCATATAAGCCTTTAAAATTAGCACTTTTGATTATTCATGTTCGTGTCCCATAGACTTTAACGGTGTTCGCGTGTTCGAACTAATTTTTCGCCTGTTCGCATGTTCTGGTGGTGCGAAACGAACGGGGGGGGGGGGGGGGGGGGGGGGGTGGGGGTGGGGGGGGGTTCGGCTCATCCCTACTTCTGACATGTTTTCCTGACACCTAGTGATAAAAAGGTGACAAGGGAGGGAGCACCAGCACGCAGCATGTGATTGACAGCCTCAGTGTGTGCTGTGTGAAGGGGGGTGTGTCCCTCCCCTTCAATCAGCTCTCGCAGAGCTTTCTAGAGTGTACCTTCAGCTCCCCACCCCCTGCTTTGTGAAAGTTGTAAAAATTCTGCACTTTGAACAGCTGTAGAGGAGAGAGGGAAGCAGATAAACAGGTACAACGTATGTAGGAGGATTAGTTTCATCTCTATATATTACCTTAGGCCAGTCACTTCACCGGGTTTACAACTGCTTTAACTTGGCCCAAACAAACTATTTAAAGTAATACATACCCTGGCGTTAGACTTTAAAGTCAACACTTTGGGTATTTTTCACCCTCGCTCGCTTCCTCTCTCTCTCCAGACGATCCGTGCTAGGTTTGTCACCTGACCGGCTATAATCGTAGTCGTGGAATGTAGCATTGTGTAGACAAGTTTCCCTTCAGATAGAAAGTGGTTATTGTTTTTGTAGAGCATTTCAGGATAAGAATAACACCCATATCAGGGCTTAGCTAAAAGACGGCGGAAGCCGTGTAACCGATGCCAGATCTGCCCTTACCATCTCTGAGGTTTACTCGAGGCAGAAGAGGAGGAATGTGTACACTAAACAAGTGGCGTGTTCAGAGGCGCTGGAAATATCTGTTTTCTGTCTTACGTCTTGTTATCTCTTACAGAGAGCGACACTCTGTGAAGAAAGACAGCAAAAGGAAACATTCAGTACATTTGATGGATAATGTCAAAGTATATACCATATTGTCAAAAGTATTGGGACACACACATGAACTTTAACCACTTGCTTACTGTGCCCTTAAACCCCCCCTCCTATCCAGACCAATTTTTCAGCTTTCAGCGCTGTCGCATTTTGAATGACAATTGCGCAGTCATGCAACAATGTACCCAAATGAAATTTTCATCATTTTTTTCCCCCAAAAAGAGCTTTCTTTTGGTGGTATTTGATCACCTCTGCGATGAAATGTTTTTGTTAAAAAAAAATGTAAAAAATAATTATTATTTTTTATTTTTTTTATTTTGTTATAAAAATTTTAAATGGGTAATTTTTGTCCGTCATTGATGTACGCTGATGAGGTGGCAGTGACGGGCACCGATAGGTGGCAGTGATGGGCACTGATGAGTGGCAGTGATGGGCACAGATCGGTTACACTGATAGGCAGCACTTTTAGGTGGCACTGATTGGCGGCACTGGTGGGCATTGACAGGTGGCACTGGTGGGCATTGACAGGTGGCACTGGTGGGCATTGACAGGTGGCACTGGTGGGTATTGACAGGTGGCACTGGTGGGCATTGACAGGTGGCACTGGTGGGCATTGACAGGTGGCACTTATAGGCATTGACTGGCACTTGTGGGCATTGAAAGGTGGCACTTATGGGCATTGTCAGGTGGCACTTATGGGCATTGTCAGGTGGCATACATGAGGCATAATTGCCTCTGACTTTTAGGGACCGATGTCCCTTTAAAATGAGCCGGTGATCGGCTTTTTTTTTTCTCCTCCGCTGTCAGCGTGAGGAGAAAAAAAAACGATCACTGAGCTTTTGTTTTCATCATGTGATCAGCTGTCATTGGCTGACAGCTGATCACATGGTAAGGGGCCCCGCCCCTTACTCGGATCGCTGATCACCCGAGTCTCAGTGACTCAGTGATCACAGCGCGCCCCAGCGTGCACAGGGGAGGCCGTCATATGACGCCCTCCCGGGAATTCACATCCGCGCTGAGGCCGTCATTCCAAAGTGGTTAATGGCATCCCAGTCTTAGTCCGTAGGGGTTCAATATTGAAGTTGGCCCCGCCCTTTGCAGCTTCAACTCTTCTGGGAAATTAGAAGAAATGTCCGCACACAACTGTAGATCATAATCCTCTTTATTTGGACATCCCAGAAATTACAGGCATCAGAATGCTGGGTAGATGCGTTCCGCACACTTCATGTGCGATTAGTCATTAGTAGACATGTGCAATTCGTTTCGTTTTTTTTCCTTTTTTTTTTCGTTTTTTTCATTCGTTCGTTTTCGTACGAATGAACGAATGATTCGCTAAAAATTTTAACGAATAACGAATCGTTCGAATCGAACGAATCCGATTAGCGAATCGTTCAAATCGAACGAATCCGAAAAACAACGAAAATTCGAAAAAAAAAACTAATTAGAAACAACGAAAGTACGAATGAAGAAAATCCGAAAAACTAAAACAGGAACAACGAAAATGAAAATGAAAGAAAAAATTCGTACATTCGTAACTTTCTTTTTTTGTTGAATTGGTAATTTTCCGTGTCCCTTACAATGGCGCTGCTTAACGTGCTTCGAATAGATTGAACGAAAAAATTCGTACATTCGTAACTTTTTTTTTCGATTCGTAATTTTTCGTGTGTCTCTTACAATGGCGCTGCTTAACGTGCTTCGAATGGATTGAACAAAAAAATTCGTACATTCGTAACTTTTTTTTTTTTTTGGAATCGTAATTTTCCGTGTCTCTTACAATGGCGCTGCTTAACGTGCTTCTAATAGATTGAAGGAAAAAATTCGTACATTCGTAACTTTTTTTTTTTTTTGGAATCGTAATTTTCCGTGTCCCTTACAATGGCGCTGCTTAACGTGCTTCGAATAGATTGAACGAAAAAATTCGTACATTCGTAACTTTTTTTTTCGATTCGTAATTTTTCGTGTCTCTTACAATGGCGCTGCTTAACGTGCTTCGAATGGATTGAACGAAAAAATTTGTACATTCGTAACTTTTTTTTTTTTCGAATCGTAATTTTTCGTGTCTCTTACAATGGCGCTGCTTAACGTGCTTCGAATGGATTGAACGAAAAAATTCGTACATTCGTAACTTTTTTTTTTTCGAATCGTAATTTTTCGTGTCTCTTACAATGGCGCTGCTTAACGTGCTTCGAATGGATTGAACGAAAAAATTCGTACATTCGTAACTTTTTTTTTTTTCGATTCGTAATTTTTCGTGTGTCTCTTACAATGGCGCTGCTTAACGTGCTTCGAATGGATTGAACGAAAAAATTCGTACATTCGTAACTTTTTTTTTTCGAATCGTAATTTTTCGTGTCTCTTACAATGGCGCTGCTTAACGTGCTTCGAATGGATTGAACAAAAAAATTCGTACATTCGTAACTTTTTTTTTTTTTTGGAATCGTAATTTTCCGTGTCTCTTACAATGGCGCTGCTTAACGTGCTTCTAATAGATTGAAGGAAAAAATTCGTACATTCGTAACTTTTTTTTTTTTTTTGGAATCGTAATTTTCCGTGTCCCTTACAATGGCGCTGCTTAACGTGCTTCGAATAGATTGAACGAAAAAATTCGTACATTCGTAACTTTTTTTTTCGATTCGTAATTTTTCGTGTCTCTTACAATGGCGCTGCTTAACGTGCTTCGAATGGATTGAACGAAAAAATTTGTACATTCGTAACTTTTTTTTTTTCGAATCGTAATTTTTTCGTGTCTCTTACAATGGCGCTGCTTAACGTGCTTCGAATGGATTGAACGAAAAAATTCGTACATTCGTAACTTTTTTTTTCGATTCGTAATTTTCCGTGTTTCTTACAATGTAAATAGCATACACATTACATAAAATTATGAATTATGCTCCGATTACGAATCTACGAATGTTACGAATGTTACGAATGTACGAATAAATACGAATGCCTCCGAATTTCGAATAAACGAAAATTAAACTAACGAAAAAAAACGAATCAACGAAAAAATAACTCTTACGAATGTACGAATACGAACACCGACGACTTACGAATTTACGAATCAACGGAAACGAAAAAAACGAAACGAAAATAAACTCATTTTTTTGTTCTGCACATGTCTAGTCATTAGGCCTCGAAATGGCATTTCTTCTAATTTCCTTGTGTGCGCAGGCGACCACCTGCTGGATCATTAGGCTTCCTTCCTTATCTCGCCTGGAGCGGCGTGTTTTCTTTTTTCCAACTCTTCTGGGAAGGCTGTGCACTAGGAGTGTGTCTATGGGAATGTGAACAGGCAAAGCTATCTCTTGTGAAACGTCTACCATTGCCTGTATCTGTCTGACCCTTTTGACAATAAAAAATGATATTGAGATAATTTGGAGTTCCAGTGTGCGACCAATTCTTTGTTGTGTTTGTCTATGGGAATGTTTGACAATTCTTCCAGAAGAGCATTTGTGAGGTCAGGCACTGATGTTGGATGAGAAAACCTGGCTCACAGTCTCCGCCATAATTCATCCCAAAGGTCAGGCTGGGCAGGGGGGCAGGGTGGCAATTGCATTAATGGGCACTGATCAGGCTGCATTGATGGGCACTGATGGACACTGATAAGGCTGCACTGATGGGCACTGGTGGGGCTGCACTGATGGGTACTGGTGAGGCTGCGCTGATGGGCACTGGTGAGGCTGCATTGATGGGCACTGATCAGGCTGCATGATGGGCACTGGTGATGCTGCATTGATGGGCACCGATGAAGCTGCACTGATGAGGCTGAGCTAATGGTCACTGATGAGGCTGCATTGATGGGCACTGATGGACCCTGATGAGGCTGCGCTGATGGGCACTGATGAGGCTGAGCTAATGGGCACTGTTGAGGCTGCATTGATGTGCACTGATCAGGCTGCATTGCTGGGCATTGATGGGCACTTGGGAGGCTGCATTAATGGGCACTGGTGAGGCTGCACTGATTGGCACTGATGAGGCTGAGATAATGGGCACTGGTGAGGCTGCATTGATGGGCACTGGTAAGGTTGTATTGATGCATTATTGTTAAACCTCCTTTGTTGCTATTAACATTAAACTATGATACCACATTGTATCATTTGTCTTGCTCCATAACATCAATATCCATTATAAAACCAGGTGGGCATGGATGGTTATCTGATTTTGTGGTTCAACGGGCCACTTGCTAGACTTGCCACCCAGGCCTAAGGCTGCCAGTACCCCCCTGCCAAAGGTGTTCTATTGGGTAGAGATCAGTCAAGTTCCGTCATCCCCAAACTCGCCCATCCATGTCTTTATGAACCTTGCTCTGTGCACTGGTCCAAATCATTTTGTGGATTATGGTGGGGGGTTGTTTTTTAGGTGTTGGGCTTAGTTAGTTCCAGTGAAGGGAACTCTTAAGGCGTCGGCATACCAAGACATTTTGGACAATTTCATGCTCCCAACTTTGTGGAAACAGTTTGGGGACGGCCCCTTCCTGTTCCAACATGACTGCACACCAGTGCACAAAGCAAGGCCCATAAAGACATGGATGGAGTTTGGGGTGGAGGAACTTGACTGGCCTGCACAGAGTCCTGACCTCAACCCAATAGAATACCTTTGGGATGAAATAGAGCGGAGACTTGCGAGCCTGGCCTTCAGTGCCTGACCTAACAAATGCACTTCTGGAAGAATGGTCAAACATCCCCTTAGACCACTGATGGTGAACCTTGGCACCCAGATGTTTTGGAACTATGTTTCCCATGATGCTCAACTACACTGCAGAGTGCATGAGCATCATGGGAAATGTAGTTCCAAAACATCTGGGGTGCCAAGGTTCACCATCACTGTCATAGATACCCTCCTAAACCTTGTGGACGGCCTTCCCAGAAGAGTTGAAGCTGTTATAGCTGTAAAGGGTGGGCCAACTCAACATTGAACCCTCCGGACTAAGACTGGGATGCCATTAAAGTTCATGTGCGTGTAAAGGCAGATGTCCCAATACTTTTGGTAATATAGTGTATCTTCAGCCTAAACATTCTTTTTTGTGTTGGCCAAAGTGAGTAAGTATAGAAGACCACCTTTTTTTTACTTGTTCTTTTTCCATAGCTATCGCCACGAATGTCAAATCACGGGCAGTCATTTTAGCACTGGACCTCCTCTGTAAATCTAAAGTTGCAACCTGTAAAGGCTTTTAAAGCATCGTCTATGGATAGTAAAATTGGCGTTTTTTTGTCGGCGTTGCACGGGCATGCGCAATTTTAACCACTTGCCGCCCAGCCGCCGCAGTTGTACTGTGGCAGAATGGCACGGCTGGGCGAAACGACGTTATGTTACGTCGAATTTGCCCTGTGGCCACAGCTCGCCCCCGGAGCCGATGCGAGTACCCGGCGGTCACGATCACCGTTGGGCTCCCACGATTGCTGCTGACATACGGAGAACCGGGATCTGTGTGTGTAATCACACAGTTTCCGGTACTTTGAGCCAGATCGTCTGTTCATACAGAGTATGAACAGCAATCTGTCATCTCGCCTGCACAGTCCCCTCCCCCCTTCAGTTAGAACACACACTAGGGAACACACTTAACCCCTTGATCGCCCCCTAGTGTTAACCCCTTCCCTGCCAGTGACATTTTTACAGTAATCAGTGCATTTTTATAGCACTGATCGCTGTATAAATGGCGATGGTCCCAAAAATGTGTCCGCCATATTGTTGCATTCTTGATAAAATTCGCAGATCGCCGCAATTACTAGTAAAAAAAAAAATTACTTAAAAAAATGCCATAAAAAACTATCCCCTATTTTGTAGACGCTATAACTTTTGCGCAAACCAATCAATATACGCTTATTGCAATTTTTTTTTTTTTTACTAAAAATATGTAGAAGAATATGTATCGGCCTAAACTGAGGAAAAAAAAAAAAATTTTATATATATTTTTGGGGGATATTTATTTTATAGCAAAAAGTAAAAAATGTTGCGTTTTTTTTTTCTCCAAAATTGTCGCTCTTTTTTTGTTTATAGCGCAAAAAATAAAAACCGCAGAGGTGATCAAATACCACCATAAAAAAGCTCTATTTCTGGGGAAAAAAAAAGATGTCAATTTTGTTTTGGTGCCACGTTGTCAGTTAAAGCGACGCAGTGCCGAATCGCGAAAAAGTGCTCTGTTCAGGAAGCACGTAAAATCTTCCCGGGGCTGAAGCGGTTAAAGCGTGACAGTTTTGGTATCTATTTACTCGGCCGATCATCATCTTTTATATTTTACCAAAAAATTGGTTAGGGTTTAGGGTTATGTTATGGATTGGGGTTAGGGTTTGGATTGTGTTTTTATTTTTTTTTTGCATTAAAATAAAAAAAAAAAGTATAAATGCCTTTGAAAAAAACGCTGTGCAAATACAGTGTGACATAAAAATTGCAACACCCATAAAAAAATGAAAAATAAAAAAAAATTATAAATGCCTAAATGTATAAATGCCTTTGCAAATCCTCTGTGCAAATACAGTGTGACATAAAAATTGCAACACCCATAAAAAAATAAAAAAAATGTATAAATGCCTAAATGTATAAATGCCTTTGCAAATCCTCTGTGCAAATACAGTGTGACATAAAAATTGCAACACCCATAAAAAAAATAAAAATTAAAAAAATGTATAAATGCCTAAATGTATAAATGCCTTTGAAAATCCTCTGTGCAAATACAGTGTGACATAAAAATTGCAACACCCATAAAAAAAATAAAAAAATAAAAAAAATGTATAAATGCCTAAATGTATAAATGCCTTTGCAAATCCTCTGTGCAAATACAGTGTGACATAAAAATTGCAACACCCATAAAAAATAAAAAAAATAAAAAAAGTGTATAAATGCCTAAATGTATAAATGCCTTTGCAAATCCTCTGTGCAAATACAGTGTGACATAAAAATTGCAACACCCATAAAAAAAATAAAAATAAAAAAAATGTATAAATGCCTAAATGTATAAATGCCTTTGAAAATCCTCTGTGCAAATACAGTGTGATATAAAAATTGCAACACCCATAAAAAATAAAAATAAAAAAATGATAAAAAACAAAAAACAAAAAATAAAAAAAATAAAACACCCGCCAATTCTTGCTCTAGGGCTTCTGTTTTTAAATATTTATTCTGTATATAATGTTTGGGGGTATAAATGCCTAAATGTATAAATGCCTTTGAAAATCCTCTGTGCAAATACAGTGTGACATAAAAATTGCAACACCCATAAAAAATAAAAATAAAAAAATGATAAAAAACAAAAAACTAAAAATAAAAAAAATAAAACACCCGCCAATTCTTGCTCTAGGGCCTCTGTTTTTAAATATTTATTCTGTATATAATGTTTGGGGGTATAAATGCCTAAATGTATAAATGCCTTTGAAAATCCTCTGTGCAAATACAGTGTGACATAAAAATTGCAACACCCATAAAAAATAAAAAAATTATAAAAAATAAAATAAAAAAATTATAAAAAATAAAATAAAAAAATTATAAAAAATAAAATAAAAAAATTATAAAAAATAAAATAAAAAAAATAAAAAAAATAAAACACCCGCCAATTCTTGCTCTGTTTTTAAATATGTATTCTGTATATAATGTTTGGGGTTTTCATTTTCTTGTTACTGATTGTAAAAAAAAAAAAAAAATGTGAGAAAAAGGCCTGGAGCTGAAGTGGTAAAAGACATTATAATAATTATTTATAGCATAGCGTTTTTCTGGTGTGTTTACTGAATACTGATTTGGGGAAAGTTTCAGTCGCTTCTGTCTGTTGAGGAATTTGTGGAATGTTCTCGGGGGATTTGAACAGGTTTTTTTTTCTTCATATTTCTGCAGGACAGAAACCTATTTTTATTTACCTTCAGCTTATTTTTAACTTTTTTGGAATGCAAAGCTAAGGCATTGGGTATTACCACTGAAACAGAAACTCCATATTTGCTACAAAGTGTTGTAACATTGAGGAGCCTTCACTTCGCCCACCTCCCATGGTTTAGATGGGGGGGGGGGGGGGTCACATTTTGTTTTCCCGCCATGTTCTGAGTTCTGAAGCCACATTTAACTTTTATGCCGCGTACACACGATCGGAAAATTCCGCCAGCAAAAGACCGATGAGAGCTTTTGTTCGGAAAATGCGACCGCGTGTACGCTCCATCGGACTTTTGCTTGGCGGAATTCCAGCCAGCAAAAGATTGAGAGCGGGTTCTCAACTTTTCGGTCAGAAAAAGTTCCGATCGGAAATTTCGATCGTCTGTAGCAATTCCGACGTGCAAAATTCCTACGCATGCCGCGTACACACGATCGGAAAATTCCGCCAGCAAAAGACCGATGAGAGCTTTTGTTCGGAAAATGCGACCGCGTGTACGCTCCATCGGACTTTTGCTTGGCGGGAATTCCAGCCAGCAAAAGATTGAGAGCAGGTTCTCAATTTTTCGGTCAGAAAAAATTCCGATCGGAAATTCCAATCGCCTGTAGCAATTCCGACGTGCAAAATTCCTACGCATGCCACGTACACACGATCGGAAAATTCCGCCAGCAAAAGACCGATGAGAGCTTTTGTTCGGAAAATGCAACCGCGTGTACGCTCCATCGGACTTTTGCTTGGCGGAATTCCAGCCAGCAAAAGATTGAGAGCAGGTTCTCAATTTTTCGGTCAGAAAAGGTTCAGATCGGAAATTCCGATCGCCTGTAGCAATTCCGACGTGCAAAATTCCTACGCATGCCGCGTACACACGATCGGAAAATTCCGCCAGCAAAAGACAGATGAGAGCTTTTGTTCGGAAAATCCGACCGTGTGTGCGCTTAGAGGCGGCTCTCTAATTAGGCAAATTAGGTGGTCGCCTTAGGCCTCGCACTCCCAAGGGGCCTCGTGGCCACCTAATTTGCCTGACGTGTGTGGGAGTTGGAGGGAATGTCCACTTGAATTATTTTTTTCCTGTTTTGGGAGTGAGTGGGTCTTAGATTTGTCTAAGGCCTCACAAAGCCTAGAGCCGCCTCTGTGTGCGCTCCATCGGACTTTCGCTTGGCGGAATTCCAGCCAGCAAAAGATTGAGAGCAGGTTCTCAATTTTTCGGTCATGGTGGAGAGATTGGAATCTGATTGATTGCTTCTGTGGACAGGTGTCTTTTATACAAGCAACAAGCTGAGATTAGGAGCACTCACTTTAAGAGAGTGCTCGTAATCTCAGCTTGTTACATGTATAGAAGAAGACACCTGGGAGCCAGAAATCCTGCTGATTGATAGGGGATTAAATACTTATTTCACTTATTAAAATGCAAATCAATTTATAACTTTTTTTGAAATGCGTTTTTCTGGATATTTTTGTTGTTATTCTGTCTCTCTCACCGTCAAAATAAACGAATTAAAATTCTAGACTGATCGTTTCTTTGTCTTTGTGGGGCAAACGTACAAAATCAGCAGCCGATCAAATACTTTTTTTCCCCTCACTGTGTTATCTGTAGAACAAATGTGTGTTTTTAGCGCTGGTTGTGTATGTGGACATAAAATTAGGGTCATTGAATGAGATATAAAACATGTAATAAACCAAAGCACAAGACAAACAGGAACGAGTTCTTGTACACGTGATCTGTAAGATGTATTGGATGGCAGTTTGTTTTTGTCGTATGTTTTTTCCTCTCACATGAATGTAATGAGATAAGAAAGCAGAACATAATGTGTTTAGCTGTAAGGATAAAACTCCCGCGCTCCGCCCTATATTCATATCCGATCGAAATAAACCAAAGTCCACCTGTGTGTAAAGATCCAATAAAGATGAGCTGCACTCTATAAGTGAACTGCATGATTTCAACATAATGAATACTCTTTGTGATAAGGGCAAATAAAGCATCAGTCACACAGGAAGACTACAGCGCAATGCGCGCGCGAGGGTCAGACAAGCCAGGTCATACACGGGCATACAGATCAGGTACAGATGCAGAAGCAGGAGCGAAGTCACGATACGGGCCGGGTGGGTAACAAATCAGCAGAGTAGCAGTGGTGGGTAGAGGTAGAAGCAAGGTCAGAGACAAGCCGGGGTCGATGCAGGTGGAGTTCAGGAGTAGTCAAAGCAAGCCGGGTCAATAACTAGAGACAGATGCAAAGTAACAGGTTGGTGTGTCAGCACGGGAACTCTATAGCCAAGACAGCGCTGATCCTGGGTACTGGCCCAGTTGAACTAGCCCATTTGGCGCCGACATCTGTCATGGGCATGTGCGTGCACGTGAAGAGTAGCAGTGGTGGGCAGAGGTAGAAGCAAGGTCAGGGACAAGGCGGGGGGTCGATGCAGGTGGAGTTCAGGAGTAGTCAAGGCAAGCCGGGTCAATAACTAGAGACAGACGCAGAGTAACAGGTTGGTGCGTCAGCACGGGAACTCTGTAGCCAAGACAGCGCTGATCCTGAGTACTGGCCCAGTTGAAATAGCCTATTTGGCGCCAACATCTGTCGTGGGCATGTGCGTGCACGTGAGCACGTGCATGTGAAGAGTAGCAGTGGTGGGCAGAGGTAGAAGCAAGGTCAGGGACAAGGCGGGGGGTCGATGCAGGTGGAGTTCAGGAGAAGTCAAAGCAAGCCGGGTCAATAACTAGAGACAGTAAAAAGATGTTTGCCCGCACAATGGAGCGACACAAATAGAGTCCACAAGGAGTGGTTTATTGCATGATCACAATATGGGAATAGTGCAACGTTTCAGAGCCGCGCAGGGCCCCTTCGTCAGGCATGTGATGGACGCTATTTGTGTCGCTCCATGGTGTGCTGGCAAACATCTTTTTACTTTGATTTGAACCAGTATCCAGCTGGTTGTTGCTACAGCACCCAAAACTGTGAGCATTTCCAGGAACGTGTGTGATTAGAAAATGAAGTACTAATAACTAGAGACAGACGCAAAGTAACAGGTTGGTGTGTCAGCACGGGAACTCTGTAGACAAGACAGCGCTGATCTTGGGTCCTGGCCCAGTTGAAATAGCCTATTTGGCACCAACATCTGTCGTGGGCATGTGCGTGCACGTGAGCACGTGCATGTGAAGAGTAGCAGTGGTGGGCAGAGGTACAAGCAAGGTCAGGGACAAGGCGGGGGGTCGATGCAGGTGGAGTTCAGGAGTAGTCAAGGCAAGCCGGGTCAATAACTAGAGACAGACGCAGAGTAACAGGTTGGTGCGTCAGCACGGGAACTCTGTAGCCAAGACAGCGCTGATCCTGGGTCCTGGCCCAGTTGAAATAGACCATTTGGCGCCAACATCTGTCGTGGGCATGTGCGTGCACGTGAGCACGTGCATGTGAAGAGTAGCAGTGGTGGGCAGAGGTAAAAGCAAGGTCAGGGACAAGCTGGGGGGTCGATGCAGGTGGAGTTCAGGAGTAGGCAAGGCAAGCCCATTTGGCGCCAACATCTGTCACAGCATGTGAAGAGTAGCAGTGGTGGGCAGAGGTAGAAGCAAGGTTAGGGACAAGGCGGGGGGTCGATGCAGGTGGAGTTCAGGAGTAGTCAAAGCAAGCCGGGTCAATAACTAGAGACAGACGCAGAGTAACAGGTTGGTGTGTCAGCACGGGAACTCTGTAGCCAAGACAGCGCTGATCCTGGGTACTGGCCCAGTTGAAATAGACCATTTGGCGCCAACATCTGTCGTGGGCATGTGCGTGCACGTGAGCACGTGCATGTGAAGAGCCGTGAACAGGAATCTGCCATCTTGTCTGCTGGCATGCCCCTTCCTGATAGCGGCAGATGCACCAACACAGCTGCTGCTTCCAGTTTGACATCCACGAGGGTGCACAGACTGACAAATTGGCATGAATGGGGGAAAAATAGGGGGGGGGGGGTAGTGGAGTTCCCCCCCAACAATACATACCAGATTCTTGATAAGAGTCGGGTATCAATTTTAAAATGTACCCCTTAAAAACATGCATTGGGTTCCACCTAAATTTACGAACTTGACCCTTATGCCTAACCGCTTGCTGTCCGCTCCATGTAGGAGTACGGCAGCAGAGTGGCTCTCCTGGCCAGGTTCACGTTTTCTAATATGTGAAACAGCACTTCAGGGTTGGCGTGCGCACGCGCGCCGCCAATGCATCAGCTGTACTGTAATTAGTCACAGCCCAAGCTGAGCGGCAGGTACCGGCCAATGATTTCCCACCGGCGCCCAATGATCGGCAAACTTTAAACCCGAACACTTTAGTGGCCTGGGACACCTTTGGGTGCTCCAAGGAGAGTAGTGATGCGCATGCACAGTAGGAAACTGGGAGAAGGAGGAGGGGGGCAGAACCTGTCAAAAACAAGTACCTGCTCCCCCCAAAAGGTGCCAAACATGGCAGCTAAGGGGGGGGGGAGGAAGCAAACAAGCGAAGCGTCCCCTTTAAACTGAAATTTCTCCAAGCACACAGCTAAATATACAGACAGGTGAAATTTGCGACAAAGAGGCTGCAGCAGATCAGTAGTAGACGTAATAAAGGGATGAAAAAAGGATAAAAGAGTCATTTTGGGGGAAAAAGATGGCAATTTATGATGCACAGCGCTTTAGCAACAAATCGATTGTCATCCAGTGTGAGTCCCATCGATCAGAGATAACAACGTAAAGTTCAGTTGATAAACTGTAACAATAATTAACTAAAATCCACAATAACCTCCCAGGCGGGTTGTTTTCGCTCGCAATGTTCTCACCATTTGGGACAAATAGTAAAATAATTAATAGATAAATTTGCTGAAATCCAGCTGGAAAGCATCAGAGTGTCCGGATCTGACCCCAGAGTATGAATACACAGAATACACATTTCTAGTAATTGATCGTTGTAACTCTGGGGGGGTTTGTAATGGTGCGACGCGTTTCATACGTTTTCTGCCTGATTCATCAGGAAATTGTGGAGGGTCTTAAAAAAATGTTATACATGCAGAAGCAAGTCTTGAGGGTGGACACCAAGGACCCCACCACTGCCATTAGGGCATAACATACAGCAACATCTCCCCCCCCCCCCCGGTGACAGAAAAGAAAGGGGTCAATAACAGACCCTGAAGCTTGTCCAGGGGTTGACAATCTGAGGTAAGTACACATGGGATACAAACACTGATCAATATAATTTGCTAGAGCCTTATTTAAAGTGGAGTTCCACCCATATTCATAATATAATGTTTACCAGTGGTGGTCCGTGCATTGTGGGCACACAGGCGCCGCCCCACCCCTAACAGCTCCGCCGCCCTCCCTATGCATGTGCCCCTTTCAGGATGCCGAAAAAAATAATTACTATGGCGGGGATAGGCGGGGGTGTATTTTAAAGCACGTAATTAGAGCCAGAGGCTCTAAAAGGCTTCAAAAGAGGGTGGGCTCAGGGGCAGAGCATTGCGTTCCAATCCCATCCTGTTGTGTGACGGTAGCAAATACATTTTTGCTATTTTCACACTAACGTCCCCCCCCCCCCCCAATCAGAAGGCAGGTCAGTGAAACCTGTCTCCTGATTGGCCAAAGTGTCAGGCAATCCTATTGGATACCTAGCTTCGGAGGAACAGGAAGAAGACACCGGAGCTGCTGCCCGCATCCCATCCCGGGAGCGGAGGAGAGGACACCGCAGCACGCTAGCCTTAGATTGGGTAAGTGCCACGCCGCAGTTTTCCTGGGTAGGGGAGGGGGGTTGATGTCAGTGTCACAGCAAGGTCCGTGGGGGGTGGGGGGATGTCGCTGGTGTGTGCCACTCCGCAGTCTTCCCGGCTGGGGGAGGGGGGTTGATGTCAGTGTCACACCACGCTCCGCAGGGGTGTGTGGCTGGTGTGTGTCACCCGTAGTCTTCCTGGGGGGGTTAATGTCAGTGTCACACCGTGGTCCGAGGGGGGGGGATGGGGCTGGTGTGTGTCACGCCGCAGTATTCCTGGGGGGGGTTAATGTCAGTGTCACACCGCGGCCCGTGGGGGGGTGGGGCTGGTGTGTGTCACGCTGCAGTCTTCCGGGGGGGGGGGGGGTTGATGTCAGTGTCTCAGTGTCACACCGTGGTCCGTCCGTCATAATTAACAATTATTTTATATGGAATTTGAACACTTTATATGGAATTTTGCACTTCTTTTATGACTATAGGTTATATTTGATGATAAATAGCATTTTGTCACAAGGAATAGTATCCATGTCAGTGTCACACCGTGGTCTGCCATCATTTAACAAACGATAACGAACGTGCAGAATCCGAAAACCGAAAGATCCGTCATAAACAAATGCTTTATTTTTGTTTTCGTTGTGACAACAGTTCGATATAGATAGGAGATTCGACATGACGCTGACAATAGCGATCTGTGTCCATCGAACCTTTGGTCGAATGTGCCTAACCTTAGCTCTATTAGTCCAAGATTATTCTACATAGAAAGAAAAGATTCAACATAGAGAGAAAAGATTTGACATAGAGAGAAAAGATTTGACATAGAGAGAAAAGATTTGACATAGAGAGAAAAAGATTTGACATAGAGAGAAAAGATTCGACATAGAGAGAAAAGATTCGACATTAAGAGAAAAGATTTGACATAGAGAGAAAAGATTTGACATAGAGAGAAAAGATTCGACATAGAGAGAAAAGATTCGACATAGAGAGAAAAGATTCGACATAGAGAGAAAAGATTCGACATAGAGAGAAAAGATTTGACATAGAGAGAAAAGATTCGACATAGAGAGAAAAGATTCGACATAGAGAGAAAAGATTCAACATTATAGAAACAATAGCAAAAAAGGTCAAATGTGCCCAATCTAACTCTATTAGTCCAAGATTATTCGACATAGAGAGAAAAAATTCAACATGAAGATTCGACGAAGCAGTCGCCGCAAGCGGACATTTATGGTCAAATGCTCCGCCCATAGGCTATAGAAGAATTCTAATGTTGGTTGACTAGTAATAATAATTAATAAATATAATTACTAGTGTCATACAACATTAGAATTCTACTATAGCTTGTAGGCGGAACATTCGACCGGAAATGTACGATTGCGGCGTCGTACAGTTTAGCTGCTCCATCGAATCTTCTTAGAACATTCGACAGACACCATAAGCCTTCAATGACAGATTCGACCTTAATTATTTCGGATTTTTGGACGAATGCATTTTTTTTTAACGAAACTAAATAAATAAAAACTAATTTCGGGAGTAACTAAATAAATGTATTTTTCGGACGAAAACTAAATTCCGAAACGAAATATTTCAGTGTGCACATGTCTACATTTTAGCCAAAAGACTAAAATGGGACTAACACTAAATTGCCATTTTAGTCAGAGCGAGCGGATTTTTCACAATCTTGGGTGGTTTTTCCGACGGAATTCCGCTCAAGCTTGTCTTGCATACACACGGTCACACAAGTTCGCTGAACTTTCGACCGTCAAGAACGCGGTGACGTACAACACTACGACGAACCGAGAAAATTAAGTTCAATGCTTCCGAGCATGCGTCAAATTGTTTCCGAGCATGCGTAGGAATTTTGCGCTTTGGAATTGCTACAGACGATCGGATTTTCCGATCTGAACTTTTTCCGACCGAAAAATTGAGAACCTGCTCTCAATCTTTTGCTGGCTGGAATTCGGCCAGCAAAAGCCCGATGGAGCCTACACACGGTCGCGTTTTCCCACCAAAAACTCTCATCGGTCTTTTGCTGGCCGAATTTTCCGATCGTGTGTAAAACTAAAACTAAATTGAAATTTGAGTTCAAAATTAACATTGGTCTGTAGTGAATGTTCATTCCTCAATGCCATAATAAATAACATATTCGATTTTTCACTACTAATTACACCTATTAGATTTTAGACGACTAAAATTAGTTTTAGTCAACTAAAATGTACTGGAGATTCAGTCGACTAAATACGACTAAAACAATCGCAGAAGACTAAAATGGGACTAAAACTAAAAGTCAATAAGGCTTGAACTTGTCAATACCAAGAAAAAGGGTAAGTAGTGCTTGGACACAGAATGGTTCTTAAAGCCAGTCTTAATATTTGTGATATGCTCATTTAAGCGGACCTGAAGAGGACATTTGGTCCGCCCTTCATATTGAAGCCCACAAGGGCACTGCAACATATATACCACTCCAACTGTGGAACACGTGATGCATGGCTTAATTGTGTGATATTTCCTTGTAGCAGTGGAAATGAAGGTGGTGGTACGTCTCTGGGTACATGAACTCAGAGAACATACTCTACACGTCCCACATTTATAGAATCCTGACAACTGGTCAAAAAAAACTTCTGCTGATGGTGAGTGGGTCCAGAACATTAGGTGCCACTCGATTCCTCAAGGAAGGATCACCCCTCAATATCACTTGTGGTTTATCTGGTAACACACCCTTTAATACAACATCATTATTAACGATGTGCCAGTGTTTACTGACCAATTGCTTGATGCTCCTATGCTGTAAAGAATACGAGGTCACAAAGGGGACATCCATATTAAAACCACCATCAACCCGTGGCTCGCTCTCCACCAACAGGTCCACTCTATTAATGGTCTTAATGGTATCCAAGGTGTCAACCAGAAAATCTCGCTGATATCCCTTCTCCAAGAACCTTGCAGTAAGGACCACAGCCTGTACAAGGAACTCACCTGGGTCAGAACAGTTCCTCCTAAGTCTCATGTATTGACTCTTGGGAACTGATCTGAGCCAGGGACTGAAGTGGCAGCTGTCAGTAGTATTAAACGTGTCCCTATATGTCCCCTTAAAAAAGGTAGAGGTAGCAAATCTCTAATGGTAATTGTAAGATCCAAAACATTTATCTCTGCCTGGTTCATCACACAGTTGAGTTGTATGCCCTTCTGGTTAGTGTTAAGGGACCGTATGAACTCCTGGAGATCACAGCATTGGCCATCCATTTATTTTATTATTATTATTTATGTTTCAATAAAGACATTCTACTTTATTTTTTGTGTGGGTGTGCTGCCGATCCAATGTTTCCTGTTCATTGCATGTGTACATGTGTACTCACCTCAGTCAGATTGTCAAGTCCTGGACAAGCTTCAGGGTTCGTTATTGACCTCGACCCCCTTCTTTATCGTCACCAGGGGTATGGTTTATCCCTTGCTATATCTTATGCCCTAATGGTCATGGTTGGCTCCTTGGTGTCCCTACACCTGCATGTATAAATTTAATAGACATACCTATATAAGACGTTCTGCAATTTTCTGATGAAGTGGGTAGAAAACCTGTGAAACGCATTGCCCGGACAAAAGAAATGTATCTCCTTGTCAGCACAATGTGTTTATACTCTGGGGTCATTTATTGATAGTATCTGTGGATTAATGCTTGTATATTACAGCGTGCAAAATGTTATATGTTTCGATGAGGCTGATAGCTATATTTTGTATTTCCTAGATTTTCAATGCTATTTTAACCACTTTCAGCCCGGACCAATTTGCAGCCAAAGGACCAGGCCCCTTTTTGCGATTCGGCACTGCGTCGCTTTAACTGACAATTGCGCGGTCGTGCGATGTGGCTCCCAAACAAAATTGATGTCCTTTTTTTCCCACAAATAGAGCTTTCTTTTGGTGGTATTTGATCACCCCTGCAGTTTTTATTTTTTGCGCAATAAACAAAAAAGAGCGACAATTTTGAAAAAAAAAAACGCATTATTTTTTATTTTTTGCTATAATAAATATCCCCCAAAAATATATAAAAAAACATTTTCTTTCTTCAGTTTAGGCTGATACGTATTCTTCTACATATTTTTGGTAAAAAAATCGCAATAAGCGATTATTGATTGGTTTGCGCAGAAGTTATAGCGTTTACAAGATAGGGGATAGTTTTATAGCATTTTTATTAATAATTTTTTTTTATTAGTAATGGCGGCGATCAGCGATTTTTATTGTGACTGCGACATTATGGTGGACACATCGGACATTTTTGACACATTTTTGGGACCATTGTCATTTATACAGCAATCAATGCTATTTAAATGCATTGATTCCTGTATAAATGACACTGGCAGTGAAGGGGTTAACCAGGGGGTGGCAGTGTAGGGGTTAAGTATACCTAGGGGTGTGTTTCTTACTGTGGGGGGCGTGGCTGTCAGCTAGTGAATGCTGATCTCTGCTCCAATCACAGGGAGCAGAGATCGGCGTCACTAGTTGCTAGGCAGAACGGGGAGATGCTGTCTATTTCCGTATCTCCCCGTTCTGCCTTCACGTGAGACAATCGCCGGTGTCCCCGCGGCGATCGTGTCCGCGGGACCCGCGACCGGCCTCACGGGGGTCCCGACCGGCGTGGGGGCGCGCCGCTCCCGGCACGCTCCAGATGGCACGGACGGCATTAAGGATGGACTTATATATACGCCCTCCTGCCTGTCCGTGCCATTCTGCCGACGTATATCGTCGTGCGCCGGTCGGGAACTGGTTAAAACATAGGATGAAAAACCCGATTTTTGGTGTATTATATTTTATTGATTCATCATTCTTTCCACTTGGATTTTATTTTTGTTAGCACTACACATTGTTTTTTCATGTTTATTTGACTTTGTTTGTCAGGGTGTTGGCTGTTTTCACATATATTTGGAAGTTAGTACCTCAAAATAAATGGGATTTTTAAGGCAATGTAGTCAACAACAGAAAAAAAATTATTAAAAATTTAATAATTTTATTAATACAAAAAATGAAAAGAAAAATATAGAAAATTGAACAATGTATATTTATTATGAAAAATATTTCACATAGCGAAGTCACTAATTTTGAACATGTCATAAATCATACATAAATCATACAGGAGTGGCCATTTTATACTACATTTCAATACAGTACAGAGACAAGGAAAGACACCCGCTCTGGATGTACAGTAGTCTGAAAAAATCCAACGCGTTTCGAAGTGTGCATATTGTATATAAATTCTTCCTCAGGGAAGCCACTCTTCTAAAAATAAAATATGACATCAGTACAATGCAGCAACATTTTAAACTCAAATTAACATATGTACAGTGGTGTGAAAAAGTGTTTGCCCCCTTCCTCATTTCCTGTTCCTTTGCATGTTTGTCACACTTAAGTGTTTCGGAACATCAAACCAATTTAAACAATAGTCAAGGACAACACAAGTAAACACAAAATGCAATTTGTAAATGAAGGTGTTTATTATTAAAGGTGAAAAAAAATCCAAACCATCATGGCCCTGTGTGAAAAAGTGATTGCCCCCTAAACCTAATAACTGGTTGGGCCACCCTTAGCAGCAACAACTGCAACCAAGCGTTTGCGATAACGTGCAATGAGGCTTTTACAGCGTCCTGGAGGAATTTTGGCCCACTCATCTTTGCAGAATTGTCCTAATTCAGTTACATTAGAGGGTTTTCGAGCATGAACGGCCTTTTTAAGGTCATACCACAACATCTCAATAGGATTCAGGTCAGGACTTTGGCTAGGCCACTCCAAAGTCTTCATTTTGTTTTTCTTCAGCCATTCGGTGGTGGACTTGCTGGTGTGTTTAGGATCATTGTCCTGCTGCAGAACCCAAGTTCGTTTCAGCTTGAGTACACGAACAGATGGTCGGACATTCTCCTTCAGGATCTCTTGGTAGACAGCAGAATTCATAGTTCCTTTTATCACGGCAAGTCTTCCAGGTCCTGAAGCAGCAAAACAGCCCCAGACCATCACACTACCACCACCATATTTTACTGTTGGTATAATGTTCTTTTTCTGAAATGCAGTGTTCCTTCTACGCCAGATATACTTGGACACACACCTTCCAAAGAGTTCCACTTTTGTCTCATCGGACCACAGAATGTTGTCCCAAAAGTCTTCGGGATCATCAAGATGTGTTGTGGAGAAATTGAGACGAGCTTTGATGTTCTTTTTGCTCAGCAGTGGTTTTCTCCTTGGAACTCTGCCATGCAGGCCATTTTTGCCCAGTCTTCTCCTGATGGTGGAGGCATGAACGCTGACCTTAACTGAGGCAAGTGAGGCCTGCAGTTCCTTGGACGTTGTTGTGGGGTCTTTTGTGACCTCTTGGATGAGTCGTCGCTGCGCTCTTGGGGTAATTTTGGGCGGCCGGCCACTCCTGGGAAGGTTCACCACTGTTCCATGTCTTCGCCATTTGTGGATAATGGCTCTCACTGTGGTTCGCTGGATTCCCAAAGCTTTGGAAATGGCTTTATAACCCTTTCCAGACTGGTAGATCTCAATTACTTTCTTTCTCAATTGTTCCTGAATTTCTTTGGGTCTCGCATGATGTGTAGCTTTTAAGGATCTTCTGGTGGACCTTACTGTGTCAAGCAGCTCCTATTTAAGTGATGCCTTGATTGTGAACAGGTGTGGCAATAATCAGGCCTGGGTGTGGCTAGAGAAATTGAACTCAGGTGTGGACAACCACAGTAAGACCACTTTCACACTGAGGCGCTTTTCAGGCGCTTTCACGCTAAAAACAGCACCTAAAATGCTCACGAAAACTTATTTCCATTAAAATCAATGAACACTTTCACACTGGGGCAGTGTTCTGGCAGGGCTGTGAAAAACTCCCCTCCCCATTGAAATGAATGGAAAGCTCTTCAAAAGCGCCTGAAAAGCTCTTCAAAAGCGCTCAGTGTTTTTACTGGCAGTTTAGAAGCGCTTCAGTGTGAAAGTGGCCTTATAGTATGTTTTAACAAGGGGGCAATCACTATTTCACACAGGGCCATGATGGTTTGGATTTTTTTTCACCTTTAATAAGGCCCCTTTCACACTGGGGCGGTTTGCAAGCGCTATTGCGCTAAGAATAGCGCCTGCAAACCGACCCGAAACAGCTGTTGCTGTTCCTTCAGTGTGAAAGCCCGAGGGCTTTCACACTGAAGCGGTGCGCTTGCAGGACGCTCAAAAATGTCCTGCAAGCCGCATCTTTGGCTCGCTATAGGAGCGGTATATTTACCGCTCCTATAGCGCCCGGTCCCATTGAAAACAATGGGGGAGCGCGCCGAACCCGCCCGCAAAACGCCGCAATAGCGGCGGTTTGCGGGCGGTATTGACCCTTTTTCGGCCGCTCGCGGGGGGTAAAAACACCCCGCGAGCGGCCGCAATGCGCCGCTAAAACGCCGGTAAAGCGGCGCTAAATATAGCGCCGCTTTACCGCCAGCGCCCCCACCGCTCCAGTGTGAAAGTAGCCTTATAAACACCTTCATTTACAAATTGCATTTTGTGTTTACTTGTGTTGTCCTTGACTATTGTTTAAATTGGTTTGATGTTCCGAAACACTTAAGTGTGACAAACATGCAAAGGAACAGGAAATGAGGAAGGGGGCAAACACTTTTTCACACCACTGTATATGTCATTAAATACATATAATGAAAATATGTACATATATAGCTGTATACCTCCGTATCCGTTCAAAAAATCCAGGACATGGACATAGACACTCAACCAAGGCCAGGCACAACCGATGGAAATCAAGATCACTTTCACCGCAAAAAGAGCACCAAAGTACCCAGACTTAATTTTGATGCACAAAAAGCTCCGCCCATTGCATCCTAGTGTTTCCCAGAAAGAGAAATATATTTTCCCAAATATATTTTTATTATCAATTATTATTGGTTAGCGCAGTGTTTTCCCCATTTTCCCATTTTAAAATATAGGAATGTAGTTTTAGTAAGAAAGAATTCTTCAGAATAAAAATGTATCATGGTAAAATGTGCTTGTTATGCTGTACATCTACAAGTATCTCCTGAGAAGTCCTCCCTTTTTTTTCCTTTATCTTCTGGCTCTTCACTATTATTATTATTATTTAAGGTACTTATATAGCGCCGTCAATTTACACAGCACTTTACATATACATTGTACATTAACATCGCTCCCTACCCTCAATGAGCTTACAATCTAAGGTCCCTAAATCGCATTTATATATGAACTTTTCCTCCCTTGTATCTCCCTGCAAAAGCGATTACTGAAGTTAAATAAACGAATCTGTTGACTTGCACTGCGTCATTAACGTTATCTCTCCCTCACTCTGGTACCTTGACCTTCAAAATATACTGATCAAACTAAAACAACCTAACACCTGCCAATGGGAAGGCAAAAGGAAACCTAAACCCAAGGACAAAAATGTTTATATATTGTCCTAGCAAATGTACATATGACGCCCAGCAGGTGGATCTCCCATCCTGGGTGGGCGTCATATGACGCCTCCCATTCCCGGCCGCCTAGGGGGCGCGCGCGCACCCGCGGCGTCGCTCGGGATCCGGTGCGCGTGCCCGGCGGCCGCGATGTCCGCCGGGCACCCACGATTGCCCGTTAAAACAACGGGACCGCGCGGGACCGTGGAGCTGTGTGTGTAAACACACAGCTCCACGTCCTGTCAGTGGCGAGGAGACCGATCATGTGATCCCAGTACGGAGGAACATCGATCGGTCTCCTCCCCTTGTGAGTCCCCTCCCCCCACAGTTAGAATCACTACCTTAGGGAACATTTTAACCCCTGCAGCGCCCCCTAGTGTTAACCCCTTTCCTGCCGGTCACATTTACACAGTAATCAATGCAATTTTATAGCAATCGCTGTGTAAATGTGAATGGTCCCAAAAATGTGTCAAAAGTGTCCGAAGTGTCCGCCGCAATGTCGCAGTCACGAAAAAAAAAAATCGCAGATCGCCGCCATTACCAGTAAAAAAAAAATAATAATAAAAAATGCTATAAATCTATCCCCTATTTTGTAGACGCTATAACTTTTGCGCAAACCAATCAATAGACGCTTATTGCGATTTTTTTTTTTTACCAAAAATATGTAGAAGAATACGCATCGGTCTAAACTGAGGAAAAAATTTGTTTAAAAAAAAAAAAAAATTGGATATTTATTATAATAAAAAGTAAAAATTATTGCGTTTTTTCAAACTTGTCCCTGTTAATTTGTTTATAGCGCAAGAAATAAAAAACCGCAGAGGTGATCAAATACCACCAAAATAAAGCTCTATTTGTGGGGAAAAAATGATAAAAATTTTATTTGGGTACATCCTTGCATGACCGCGCAATTGTCATTCAAAATGCGACAGCGCTGAAAGCTGAAAAATGGCTTGGTCAGGAAGGGGGTGTTCGTACCTGGTAGGCAAGTAGTTAAATGACGTAAGTTGACTCTGGAAGAAGATTGGTTTGGGCAACTAGCTGAGGAAATGAGCTGTTGGGCTTTCCCCATTCCCAGGTCTGGGGTCATAGAGTCGAAGCGAAGGTCTGTAATGTTCGCCCATTTGTCAGATCTCAAAAAATTTCCAGCGTGCAATCCCTTTTCAGACCTGATTCTAAAGTATTTGTCTGAAAGACTTGGAGCAAAATCTGGATGTCTTATGGTGAAGGTCAAAGGAGGTGGAAAAATCTGCACATCTAGTGCAGGGTTACTTAACCAGGGAAGCCTATGGTTCCTCCAGATGTTGCTCAGGGTTCCTTGAGCAATGAGCAATTTCTGCCTTTCACGTATGTAGCACTGACCCCCGAAGGAGCTGCTGGTTTTGTTTGGGCTAACCGTTACCTCAACCTGCTTGATCTCCGTCTTAGGGGTCCTGTTGGAAAGTGGCCCAAAAAGAATGTTAAATCCGACACATAGTCCTTTTTTGCTTATTTATTTGAAATAAAGACTAAGTCTTTCAATAAAGGGTCAGAGGGTTAAGGGTGAGTTCAGGCACTTTGTAATTGTGGGGTAGAGGTATTAGAAGAATCCAGAGGACAAACAGCTCCACAGACTGGATCCAGCAACCCCCGGATAGGCCCTTCTCACTTGGCCTAGCAGCCGGTGGGGTGCTCGACAAAGTCTCTGCCACAGACTTGTTGATTAAATTTAAGCATTACTGAGAGATCTTGAGAAATTCAAAGAACTGCCATACAATACCAGTCTCTTTCAACCGACCTGGCGATAATGCATGGGTGTTGATCCGGGTTGCGTCCTTAAACTGAGTTTCCAAGATTCTCCAGAGATACCAGCCTTACGCTCGGTCCTCCCTTGGAAAAGTCCTCCCCTGGATCCTCCAGTTTCTGGGCCTCTCTCTGCAGGCGAGACAGCACCGGACCATCCCTGGATCAGTAGGCCCCAAGACTTTTCCGGGCCTACCCTCTCAGTTGCATAGCCTCGGGCCAGCCGGCCCCGAGACACAGGATACACAGGCGGCACACCCCAGCCCAGGAGGGCAGCGGACCCCAGGAACAGCCAGGTAAAAACCCTAAAAAGCCAGACCCTAAAAATGGCGTCTGTACCTTAGGGGCAGAGCATTGTGTTCCAATCCCATCCTGTTGTGTGACGGTGGCAAATAAATTTTCGCTATTTTCACACTAACGTTCCTCCCCCCCCAATCAGAAGGCAGGTCAGTGAAACCTGTCTCCAGATTGGCCAAAGTGTCAGGCAATCCTATTGGATACCTAGCTTTGGAGGAACAGGAAGAAGACACCGGAGCTGCTGCCCGCATCCCATCCCGGGAGAGGAGGAGAGGACACCGCAGCACGCTAGCCTTAGATCGGGTAAGTGCCACGCCGCAGTCTTCCCGGGTAGGGGAGGGGGGTTGATGTCAGTGTCACAGCACGGTCCGTGGGGGGTGGGGGGATGTCGCTGGTGTGTGCCACGCCGCAGTCTTCCCGGCTGGGGGAGGGGGGTTGATGTCAGTGTCGCACCACGCTCCGCGGGGGTGTGTGGCTGGTGTGTGTCACCCATAGTCTTCCTGGGGGGTTAATGTCAGTGCCAACTCTTGACCAATGGGTGGGAACTCCATCTGCCATGGAGTCCATCAGGACAGGAAAATTACAGTAAGTATTTAATAATCCATTTTCCGTTTTCCTGACAGACTCCATGGCAGTCTACGTGTGGGAAATAACTAGCCAAACCACACGGGCGGGTATGCTGATCAAAAAGAAATATAATTTGCCCCGTCAACCGACAGGATTCTTAAACCAAAGTTCACAGATGATAGAGAAGCAGGTTCTATGCAATACTGTGACATAAAGGTATTAATGGAGGCCCAGGAGGCCATTTGCAGATGACATCTGGAGCCACATGCCGGGCTGCTGCCCAGGAATCCGCCATACCCCTGGTGGAATGAGCCATCGCCCCCTCTGGAGGAGCCAAGCCCTTAGCCCTATAAGCCTGCTGAATGGATTGGATGATCCAGGCCGTGATCGTTCTGGTCGAAGCTCGCTTCCCTTTGCTATTGCCAGAGTGCAGGATAAACAGACAGTCAGAACGTCTAAAGGTGGAAGTAACTTGCAGGTATTCCTTCAGTATTTCCCCCACATCCAGAGGGTGAGCTTCAGTGGACCCTGGGGCCCTGAATGTAGGTAGGACAATTTCCTGGTTCTCATGGAAAACTGATGTAACTTTTTGGTTTGAGCCGAGCATAGGGATAAGGACCACCCGGTCCGGGAAGAAAGTCAGAAATGGTTCTTTATGACCTAAGGACCAGATCTCAGAGACCCTTTTGGCCACAGTAATGGCAACTAGGAAGGCGGCTCTTGCAGAAAGGTCTTTGATGGAAAGCGGGGAGCGGATCCCGCAGTACTGAGTACAGTCAGTGAGTCAAGGACAAGAGGAAGATCTCACTTGGGGAATCTCGGCTTTCTTCGGGGCCTGAGTCTTGCCGCCCCACAGAAGAACTGCCGTGTTAGAGGGTGAACGGCCCATGATGTTCCGGAGAAGGCCGACAGGGCTGAGACTTGGACCCTGAGGGAGCTGATGGATAGAGACAGATCTAGGTCGGATTGGAGGAAGCCCAGTATATTTGGGATTCCCGGGTCTCTGAACGAACTACACATAGAGGATGAAAATTTAACAAACTTGGCCCATATTCTTCCGTAGACTTTATTTGTGCTTGCCTTTCTCGAGCTCATGAGGGTGGAAATCACTCTTGACGCGCACCCGAGAATTTCCAGCCTCTCCCTCTCAAGAACCAGACCATCAGTCACAGTAACGACGGGTAAGGGTGCAGAACTGCCCCCTGAGAAAGAAGATCTGTTCGGCCAGGAATGCATTATCCCCACCACCTTGACCGATTTTGCTTGGAGCCTCTGCAAAAAATTGAGGGTGATCTGAAACGGGGGGAAAAAAGGTATATACCCCACTGAAACTTTACCGATCTGTCAGGGAATCTATCCCAAAGGCCTGGCTGCAACGGCCCCGAGTATAATACTTCCTGATCTTGAAGTTGCAGGGGGATGCAAATAGGTCTACTTCGGGATCGACTCCCAATGACAGGATCAACTTGAACGTCTCCACAAGAAGGGACCATTCGTTGTTGTGTGAGACAGGAAGTCTGCTTGGACCTTCTGGACTCAAACAAAGACTGCCGAGTTATTGGCCAGGATTTTCTAGACCCATGACATGATGAGCTCGACTTCTTGGAGCAAGGTGGAGCTTGCTCCTAGGTACCCCCTTGTCTCTTCACATAGGAGACCGCTGTGGTGTTGTCCATTCTCAGTAAATCTGATTCCCCTCTCAGGAGATGACTGAAGGTTTGAAGGGCTGTCAGGAAGGGCGAGCCAGTGTCCAAGATGGCGACCGAAGAATACGACCTTTGACCTCAGCCCCCGTCAGAACATCTCTGGTGCATCTGCGCGCGCCTGTGCGCATTGTCAGGAAGGGCATGCCAGTATTGAGGATGAGGATACAAGACAACCTGTCAGATGTGCGCATGCGCCTGTGTGTGAGCATGTGCGAGCGTGCGCACACCCGGTAACAGCTTTGGGTGCCCAACAGCCTATTTAAACACTGTCAGTGCACAGACAGTGCACTGACAGGAGATAGGAGATTCCTAATAAGAAATTCGTGAATCATTTGGAGGACCCTTGGGAGATCGGCGCCCGGACATCTTTGGATGCATCTGTGACCCGATCGTGACCCGTTCTCGCATTATTAGACCTCCCCTAAAAAGGGGGTCACTGGGGATTCGGTAAGCCTCCACTTTTCATTGGTGTTTAGAGGTGATGGGATCTGCGTGGTCAAACTGATAGTGATACTCCATCAAGTTGCATCACAGTTTTTTTTCTACACACGCTAGCACATTTTTTGATATAATTTATATTTTTGATCACGTTTACATTATATACGTTTATGGACACTTACATGGACACTATATATTTTTATTTATTGTGTTTTGTATATTATTTGTATTTGCATCAGTAATTTTTTCACTGAGCACCGTATTTATCGGCGTATAACACGCACTTTTTCCCCCTTAAAATCGGGGGAAAGTCGTGGGTGCGTTTTTATACAAAAAAAATGTGCCAAAAAATTCAAACGGCGCCAAAAAATAGCGACCGCCGTCAAAAAAAACCGAGCGCCGCCCAAAAAAAACAAGCGCTGATGAAAAAGACCGGCTCCACTCACAGTCCCGCCTCCCTGCGCTCGCTTCCGAAACAGCAGGGAGGCGGGACTGCGAGCGGACCCGAACAGTCGGCTCAGTCTTTTCTGGCGGCGATCGCTCTGTCTTTTCCGGCGGCGCTCGCTCTGTCTTTTTCGGCGGCGCTCGCTCTGTCTTTTTCGGCGGCGCTAGCTCTGTCTTTTCCGGCGGCGCTAGCTCTGTCTTTTCCGGCGGCGCTCGCTCTGTCTTTTCCGGCGGCGCTCGCTCTGTCTTTTCCGGCGGCGCTCGCTCTGTCTTTTCCGGCGGAGCTCGCTCTGTCTTTTCCGGCGGCGCTCGCTCTGTCTTTTTCGGCGGCGCTCGCTCTGTCTTTTTCGGCGGCGCTCGCTCGGTCTTTTCCGGCGGCGCTCGCTCTGTCTTTTACGGCGGCGCTCGCTCTGTCTTTTCCGGCGGCGCTCGCTCTGTCTTTTCTGGCGGCGCTCGCTCTGTCTTTTCTGGCGGCGCTCGCTCTGTCTTTTCCGGCGGCGCTCGCTCTGTCTTTTTCGGCGGCGCTCGCTCTGTCTTTTCCGGCGGCGCTCGCTCTGTCTTTTCTGGCGGCGCTCGCTCTGTCTTTTCCGGCGGCGCTAGCTCTGTCTTTTCCGGTGGGGCCAGCTCTGTCTTTTCCGGCGGCGCTCGCTCGGTCTTTTTCGGCGGCGCTCGCACGGTCTTTCTAAGCGGCAAATTTAAACGTGGGCAAGTTGCAAATGACACTGGCAAGCTGCAAATGACACTGGCAAGCTGCAAATGACGCTGGGCAAGCTGCAAATGATGCTGGGCAAGCTGCAAATGGCGCTTAAATGTAAGTTTTTTTTTTTTTTTCCCTAAACTTCCCTCCTAAAACTTTTTTTCCTTAAAATGCCCTCCTAAACTTGGGGTGCGTGTTATACGCCGATAAATACGGTAATTTCACCCACTTCTCAAGGTATGATCTTAAGGTTGATACACTTATTTTATTTATTGGATTGCACTTTTAATTGATAAATTATCAGATTTTTTAGTATTTAAGGTTTGAGCGCTGCACTTTCTTTCCTTCTTTACGCTTTTTGTGCCCGGTATCTGGGTTACAGAGTTCAGCTGCTTTGATTGAGGCCTACCAAGCGCAGATTTTTTACCTTTTTATTATGAGTATTCATTGCTGTGTTTGACCCCCTGTGCTCGTGTTTCCTATGTTGTAAGTGTTGAAGGGAGATTTGTCATGGCATTTCATGGCATGGAGATGAAGATCTCGCGGAGAGCTGTGGATTTTTGTGAGAGGCCATAGGATTGGAATTTGTTTGTTCAACAAAAAGGGCGTCTCCCATATGTTAATATTTGCATGTTTTGGGAGGAGGGTGAATACACAGATACGTGGGTGGGCCATTTGTTTTGCTTGTTCGTCATCTGTGACCTAGTTTTGTAATTAGCCTAAATTATTTAAACGATAGGAAAAAAGACAGTCTCTGCTACTGTATATGTTTATGAGTATCTTATATGAATATGTATATCCAGGGCCTTTGCTGGGTCTACAAAAGATCGGGGGCTAGAGCCCATAGCAGCGTAGTAAAGTCATACGCTTGGGCGGGCATACACATGTATATACAGTAATATACGTGTGCGTTTATATCCCCGAAGAGCCCCCCCCTTACACCTGGGTCCCCAGAGAGCCCCCCCTTACACCTCGGTCCCCAGAGAGCCGCCCACTTACATCAGGGCCCCAGGAGAGCCCCCCCCTTACATCAGGGTCTCCAGAGAGCCCCCCTTACACCAGGGTCCCCAGAGACTGAGAGCCCCCCACTTACAGCAGGGCCCCAGGAGAGCCCCCCTTACATCAGGGTCCCCAGAGAGCCCCCCTTACATCAGGGTCCCCAGAGAGCCCCCCCTTACATCAGGGTTCCCAGAGAGCACCCCCTTACATCAGGGTTCCCCAGAGATCCCCCTTACACCAGGGTCCCCAGAGAGCCTCCCCCTTGCATCAGGGTCCCCAGAGAGCCCCCCTTACACCAGGGTCCCCAGAGAGCACCCCCCTTGCATCAGGGTCCCCAGAGAGCCTCCCCCTTGCATCAGGGTCCCCAGAGAGCCCCCTCTTACACCAGGGTTCCCAGAGAGCCCCCCTTATATCAGGGCACCCAGAGAGCCTCCCCCTTAAATCAGGGTCCCCAAAGAGCCTCCCCCTTAAAATCAGGGTCCCCAGAGAGCCCCCCCTTAAAATCAGGGTCCCCAGAGAGCCCCCTCTTACACCAGGGTTCCCAGAGAGCCCCCCTTATATTAGGGCACCCAGAGAGCCCCCCTTACAATCAGGGTCCCCAAAGAGCCTCCCCCTTAAAACCAGGGTCCCCAGAGAGCCTCCCCCTTAAAATCAGGTTCCCCAGAGAGCCCCCTCTTACACCAGGGTTCCCAGAGAGCCCCCCTTATATTAGGGCACCCAGAGAGCCCCCCACTTAAATCAGGGTCCCCAGAGAGCCTCCCCCTTAAAATCAGGGTCCCCAGAAAGCCTCCCCCCTGCATCAGGGTCCCCAGAGAGCCTTTCCTTGGGGACCCCTGCAGAGACTCGGGGCTATGGGCCCCAGATTCTGGGCTATAGTCCCAAAAGCCAACCTCTAGCGACGCCACTGCGTATATCCAATAACAAAAAAAAAAAAATTACTATAAACTAGATTATGGGCAATTTTTATTTTTTGTAATGAAACAAAAATAGGAGGACAATCTAGAATCTCGTAGAAAACAAATGATCGATTTGTTGAGTTTTATAGTCAACAAATCAGAATACTTCATCAATCCCAGAGGGAAATTATTGATATAACTGGAGGAGAGAAAGAAATACAAGAAAATAAAAAAAATAAAAAACACTTTTGGGATTAGAACAGTTAAAGGAATATTCTATTTATATTTTAACCACTTCAGGACCACCCCAGAGCAATTTTACTGCTACAGGGCAGCACCAAAAGTAAGTACACCCCTCACATTTCTGTAACTATGTTCTTCTATCTTTTCATGTGACAACACTGAAGAAATGACACTTGTCTACAATGTAAAGTAGTGAGTGTACAGCTTGTATAACGGTGTAAATTTGCCGTCCCCTCAAAATAACTCAACACACAGCCATTAACCACTTGCCTACTGGGCACTTTCACCCCCTTCCTGCCCAGGCCATTTTTCAGCTTCCAGCGCTGTCGCACTTTGAATGACAATTGCGCGGTCATGCTGCACTGTACCCAAACACATTTTTTTTATCATTTTCTGCACACAAATAGAGCTTTCTTTTGGTGGTATTTAATGACTGCTGGGTTTTTTATTTTTTACAAAAAGTTTTTTACTTTTTTACTGTCAGAAAATGTTGTAACTAAGTAGTTTTTCACCTTCACTGATTGGCACCAATAGGCTGAACTGGTGGGCATTGATGAGGTGGCACTTATGAGGAGGCACTAATATGCCGCACTTATGGGCACTGATAGGTGGCACTGATGAGCACTGATAGGCAGCACTGATGGGCACTAATAGGTGGCACTGGTGGGCACTAATAGACAGCACTGGTGGGCACTGATAGGCGGCACTGATGAGGAGGCACTAATATTCTGCACTTATGGGCACTGATAGGTGGCACTGATATGTGGCACTGATGGGCAGTAATAGGCGGCACTGATAGGCGGCACTCGTGGGCACTGATAGGCGGCACAGATAGGTGGCATGGATAGGCGGTACTGATGGGCACTGATGGGCATTGATGGGTGGCACCGATGAGCGAAACTGATGGGCATTGATCAACAGCAGTGATGGGCATTGATGGGCAGCACTGATAGGCGGCACTGATTGCCAGCACTGACTGGCATCAGTAATGGGCATTGATTGGTGGCACATGTGGGTACTGATTGCTGCCACTGGTGGGCACTGTTTGCTGGCATTGGTGGGCACTGGTGGACACTGTATGGTGACACTGTATTTCTACATTGTAATCAGGGCACTGATGATCAGTGCCCTGATTACATTCCTACATGTCCCCCTGCGTGGAGATGCCTCTGATCATCTCTGTCAGTGTGAGGCAAGGAGCGCCGATTACCGGCAATTCCTTGTTTATGTGTGACTGGCTGTGATTGGACACAGCCGATCACAAGGTTAAAGAGCCGTGTCCTAGCAACTCGGCATGGCCGCGATATGCTCTACATAAAGATGGTCTAAGATTGCCAAGACCCTGAAACTGAGCTGCAGCACAGTGGTCAAGACCATACAGCGGTATAACAGGACAGGTTCCACTCAGAACAGGCCTCGCCATGGTCCACCAAAGAAGTTGAGGTCACGTGCTCAGCGTCATATCCAGAGGTTGCCTTTGGGAAATAGACTTATGAGTGCTGCCAGCATTGCTGCAGAGGTTGTAGGGGTGGGGGGTCAGCCTGTCAGTGCTCAGACCATACGCCGCACACTGCATCAAATTGGTCTGCATGGCTGTCGTCCCAGAAGGAAGCCTCTTCTAAAGACGATGATTTTGTAAAAGATATAATAAAAATATTTACAAAAATGTGAGGGGTGTACTCACTTTTGTGAGATACTGTATATACTGCACGTGATCTAGCTCTTTCGGGTAGGGTGTGCGCATACGCGCTGCCGTAATCACACACGTACAGTGGATTTGTCTGCTGATGATCAAAGAGAGAGGCAGATCGCTGTTCTGTCAATAGTGAAGGCATGGATCCTGTGTTCCTGCAAAGCAGAGACATGGACCCGTGCCTTCCCCTAGTAAAAGCACCACCTACACAGTACACATAAACACTGGCTAGGCACACATTTAACCCTTTGATCGCCCTTGATGCTATCCCCTTCCCAGCCATTGTCATTAGTACAGTGACAGTCCCCAAAAAAGTGTCAACAGTTTCAATTAGTGTCCAAATTGTCCGCCACAATATCGCAGTCCCGCTATAAGTCGCTTTTCGCCGCCATTACTAGTAAAAAATAAATAAACATAAATGTAAATCTTTCAGAGGTCGAGTGGTTAAAAATATAGAATTTTGAATAAAAAAAAAAGGATAAAAATATTGTAACGTATTCACAAGCTTATAAGAGGGGAAGAGCCTATAATTGGGGACACAAATTTGATTCAAGGAATCCTGAGAAATGTTTTACAGAAACTTTGGTGGGGGATATACTGGTGGGGGATATACTGGTGGAGGATATACTGGTGGGGGATATACTGGTGGGGGATATACTGGTGGAGGATATACTGGTGGGGGATATACTGGTGGGGGATATACTGGTGGAGGATATACTGGTGGGGGATATACTGGTGGAGGATATACTGGTGGGGGATATACTGGTGGGGGATATACTGGTGGAGGATATACTGGTGGAGGATATACTGGTGGGGGATATACTGGTGGGGGATATACTGGTGGGGGATATACTGGTGGGGGATATACTGGTGGGGGATATACTGGTGGGGGATATACTGGTGGAGGATATACTGGTGGAGGATATACTGGGGGAGGATATACTGGTGGAGGATATACTGGGGGAGGATATACTGGTGGAGGATATACTGGGGGAGGATATACTGGTGGAGGATATACTGGGGGGGGATATACTGGTGGGGGATATATTGTAGTTCTTCACATACATCAGGTTCAGAAATGACCAAAAAGTTATATTCTAAAAATGAATAAAGCTCACTACCCAACCAGGTCACACACAGGGAAGAAACAACTCGTATCACCTACACAAGAATAGCTGTATACACCTTCTTTACAAACAATCACGTAACAAAAGTACAGTAGACACCCTTTATTGCACAAACGTAAATAAGTTCTAATCCTACGGGCAGGGGCGTTGCTAGGTGGCAAAAATACCAGGGGATTCAGCCCGAAGTCCGAGCCGACCTGACATACACTGTCACTGACCTACCTGACATACACTGTCACTGACCTACCTGACATACACTGACGTATCTGACATACACTGACCTACCTGACATACACTGTCACTGACCTACCTGACATACACTGTCACTGAACTACCTGACATACACTGTCACTGACCTACCTGACACACACTGACGTATCTGACATACATTGACCTACCTGACATACACTGTCACTGACCTACCTGACATACACTGTCACTGAACTACCTGACATACACTGTCACTGACCTACCTGACACACACTGACGTATCTGACATACATTGACCTACCTGACATACACTGTCACTGACCTACCTGACATACACTGTCACTGAACTACCTGACATACACTGTCACTGACCTACCTGACACACACTGACGTATCTGACATACACTGACCTACCTGACATACACTGTCACTGACCTACCTGACATACACTGTCACTGACCTACCTGACATACACTGTCACTGACCTACCTGACACACACTGACGTATCTGACATACACTGACCTACCTGACATATACTGACCTACCTGACATACACTGACCTACCTGACACACACTGACCTACCTGACACGCACTGACGTATCTGACATACACTGACCTACCTGACACGCACTGACCTACCTGACGCACACTGACCTACCTGACGCACACTGACCTATCTGACATACACTGACCTACCTGACACACACTGACCTACCTGACACACACTGACGTATCTGACATACACTGACCTACCTGACACACACTGACCTACCTGACACACACTGACGTATCTGACATACACTGACCTACCTGACACACACTGACCTACCTGACACACACTGACGTATTTGACATACACTGACCTACCTGACACACACTGACCTACCTGACGCACACTGACGTATCTGACACACACTGACCTACCTGACATACACTGACCTACCTGACACGCACTGACGTATCTAACATACACTGACCTACCTGACACACACTGACCTACCTGACATACCTGACAAATTTCTATTTGGAGCCTTATCTTTGTGTGGACATTTCTTCCTTGAGGATATAAAAGTCGGGAATGTCATGTGGAGGTCTCTGGCAAGGAGTTGGGCACAATATATGGCGGAGGGTTTGGCCTCAGCAGGAGGGACGGTGTTCTAACAAAGACAGGAGCGAGGTAGGGGACTTGTGCTTTTTGTGCCAATATCCCTCTTACTATTATTAGTAGTTGTTACATATCGTTGTTATATATCGTGGATAAGAGAAGATAATCTGGAAGAGGATATCTTTGGACAAGTCACTGATAAGCGGGATCGGTGTGCTCTTGGTTTGGCCAGCACTGAGTTCTGGTGAGTTGCCATCTCATTCCGGAGATTTATGGACATTCAGATGAACTGTCGCTTTGTTTGGGATATTTACGGATATTAGATTTAATTTATTGGACCTTATTATTAGTGCTGCAAATTTCTATTTGGAGCCTTATCTTTGTGTGAACATTTCTTCCTTGAGGATATAAAGGTCGGGAATGTCATGTGGAGGTCTCTGGCAAGGAGTTGGGCACAATATATGGCGGAGGGTTTGGCCTCAGCAGGAGGGACGGTGTTCTAACAAAGACGGGAGCGGGGTAGGGAACATGTGCTTTTGGTGCCAATATCCTTATTACTATTATTAGTAGTTATATATCGTGGATAAGAGAAGACAATCTGGAAGAGGATATCTTTGGACAAGTCACTGATAAGCGGGATCGGTCTGCTCTTGGTTTGGCCAGCACTGAGTTCTGGTGAGTTGCCATCTCTTTCCGGAGATTTATGGACATTCAGATGAACTGTCGCTTTGTTTGGGATATTTACGGATATTAGATTTAATTTATTGGACTTTATTTTTAGCGCTGCAAATATCTATTTGCTTTTTTTATTTTTTTTTATGCTTAAGATGAACAAAAAAACAGATCAGATTGAGCTCAAGTAAATACAAGTTTCAGGTACATCACATACGTATACATGAGATTAAAACAATACATTTTTATACGAGGAAATATGTGTTAAAACAAGAAACAAGAAAACCGCAAAAAGCGCTCCCTACTTCCTCCTATCTCAGCTCTATGGGTTTCAAGCCTTTGGTGATACAAGCAAACTGAATATATAATAATAATTCCCTATAAAGACACATAAGTCATACAGCAGCCACCTAAAAAGTAAATACTAACATGTGATAAAACAAAATACTGCTACTTGAATATTCAAACAGAAATAAAAAAGTAAAAGTAAATTTAAATAGCTTGACCAATGTATACTTGAAAAATGGTGTTCTAATATACTGTATTTGTATCTTTAGAGTTGTGACAATACGTGTAATGCTTTGCTATCTCCTGAAGAAGCCAACCAGGTGAAACATGTCGAGCGAAGAGCACTTGTCAGCTACCTAAAAATTTTATATACGATATTTCATCTCAATATGTATCGAATTACACCAGAGCTTTGTGCTAGTAGGGATGATTGGGGGAGGTTTATGCTAGGAGTGGAAATTGGTGGGGGGGGGGGGGGGGGGGGTATTTGTGCTAGGATGGGGGATTGGGGGAGAGGAATTTGCATGAGGATGGGGGAGGGCAAATTTTGCTGGGAGGGGGGATTTGGAGTGGGTTGGAGAGATGGGGGGAAGAAGATTTGTGCTAGGAGGGGGGGGGGATTTGGGGAGATTGTGCTAGAAAATATAATATGGTGGGGAGGGGGGGCTAATTTGCGCTAGGAGGGGAATTTTTTTTTGGGAGGGGGATTTGTTCTAGTAGGGGAAATTTGGGGAGGTGTGGTGGGAGTGGTGATTTAGAGGGGATTTTTGTTGAGAAGGTAGATGGGGGGGGGGGATTTGTGCTAGGAGGGATAATTCGGGGAGCTTGTGATAGAAAAGGTAATATGGTGGGGGACTTATTTGTGCTAGGAGGGGATTTTTCTTTCTTGGAATGGTGATTTGTGCTAGTAAGGTTGATTTTTGTGCTGGGGGGGGGGGGGGAATTTGTGCTTGGATGGGGGATTGGGGAAGGGAATTTGGGGGGAGGTTTGTGCTAGGAGTGGAAATTTGGGGGGGGGGGGGCTAGAGGATTTGTGCTAGGAGGGGAAATTTGGGGAGGTGTGCTGGGAGGGGGATTGGGGGAGGGGAAATTGTGCTGGGAGGGGGGATTTGGAGAGGGGTGAGGAGAGATGGGGGGAAGAAGATTTGTGCTAGGAGGGGGGATTTGGGGAGCTTGTGCTAGAAAAGATAATATGGTGGGGCGGGGGGCTAATTTGCGCTAGGAGGGGAATTTTTTTTTGCGAGGGGGATTTTTGCTAGTAGGGATGATTCGGGGGCACCTGTGCTAGGAGGGGAAATTTGGGGAGGTGTGGTGGGAGTGGTGATTTGGAGGGGATTTGTGTTGAGAGGGGAGATGGGGGGGAGAGATTTGTGCTAGGAGGGATAATTTGGGGAGCTTGTGCTAGAAAAGGTAATTTGTTAGGGTGGGGGACTTATTTGTGCTAGGAGGGGATTTTTCTTTCTTGGAATGGTGATTTGTGCTAGTAAGGTTGATTGGGGGAGGTTTGTGCTAGGAGTGGAAATTTGGGGGGGGGGGAATTTGTGCTCGGATGGGGGATTGGGGAAGGGAATTTGCGCAAGGATGGAGGAAGGGAAATTGTGTTGGGAGGGGGATTTGGAGTGGGGGGGGAGATGGGGGGAAGAAGATTTGTGGTTGGAGGGGGGATTTTTTTAGGGGAGGGGGACTTGTGCTAGTAAGGATGTTTGAGGGGAACCTTTGCTAGGAGGGGAAATTTGGGAGTTGGGTGATGGAGGGGAAATTGGGGGGGGTGTGCTGGGGGGTATTGGGGGGTTGAAGAGAGAAGAGAGATAGAGATTTAAGGAGAGGGGAGAAAGAGAGGGATAGAGTAGGAGGTGAGAGAAAGAGAGAGAGAGATAGAGCGAGAGAGAGTAGAGAAGAGAAGAGATAGAGATAAGTAGAAAAGAGGAGAGTGAGGGAGATAGAGATAAGGAGAGAAGAGAGAGATAAGAGAAGAGAGAGAGAGAGAGAGAGAGAGCGAAGAGGACGAAGAGTAATGAGAGATTAGGAGGAGAAAGAAATGTAGAGATAGGAGATAAGAGAAGAGAGAGAGAGATTAGAGAAGAGGAAGAGATGGAGATTTGTAAGAGAGAGAGAGCATTAGAGATAGAGAAGAGAGAGAGAAGAAGATTAGAGAAGGGAGTACTGGGATAGAGATTAAGGTAGAGGTTGAGAGAGAGAAGAAGAAGAAGAGAGAGAGAGAAGGTAGAATGAAGAGAGAAGAGATGTGAGAAGAGAGGAGGAGATGGAGATTTAGAAAGAAAGAGAGAGGAGAGATAGAGAAGAGAGAGGAGATAGCGGAGAGAAGAGAGAGAGAGAGATGAGAGGAGAGTAGATTTGAGAGATTTGAGGAAAGAGGAGAAGAGAGAGAAGAGAGGAGAGAGGAGGAGAAGGAGAATAAGGGTAGATTTAAAGAGAGATAGCGGATTTAGAGAAAGAGAAGAGAGAGAAGAGATTGCGAGAGATAGGAAGAGACAAAGAGATTTGAGTGAGAGAAGTGAGAAAGTGAGAGAAGAGATTAGAGTGATAGGAGAGAAGAGAGAGATTTAGAGAAAGAGAGAGATTAAGAGAGAGGGAGAGAAGATAAGAGAAGAGAGAGACATGAGAGTGAGTAGAGAGAGCGATAGAGAGAGCGAGAGAGGAGAAGGAGAGGAAGAGAGAGTGAGATAGAGAGAGATAGTGAAGGTGAGAAGAGATTTGTGCTAGGAGGATTAGCAGAGAAGGAGAATAGTGGAGAAGGGAGAGAGAGGAGAAGAGAGAGAGAGAGAAGAATGGAGACAGAGAAGAAAGAGATAGTGTGATGAGAAAGAGATTGAGAAGAGGATAGATTTAGAAGAGATAGAGAGAGATTAGAGAGAGATGAGAGATGAGAGAGCCGGAGAGACGAAGATAGAGAGAGAAGAGGAGAGAGGAGAGGAGATAGAGAAGAGTGAAGAGAGAGTTAGAGGAGAAATGAGAGAATGAGGAGGAGAAGGGAGAGAAGATGGAGAGAGAGAATCGCTCGAGAGAGAGAGATTTAGAGAGTAGAAGAGAGAGAGAGGAGAGAGAGAGAGAGAGAGAATGAGATAGAGATTATGAGAGAGTGAGATAGAGAGGATTCAGAGAGAGAGAAGAGAGTGGAGAAGAGATAGATGGAGAAGAGAGAGTGAGAGGAGAAGAGAGAGAAGAGAAGAGAGAGGGAGATTGAAGGAGAGAAGAGAAGTAAAGAGGAGGAGAGAGAGAGAGATTTAGAGAGGGAGGAGGATAGAGATTTAGAGAGATAGAAGTGGAGGAGAGAGAGAGAAGGTGAGGAGAGTAGAAGAGAGAATGAGAAGAGATAAAAGAGAGGGAGAGATAGAGAGATTAGGAGAGAGAGACGAGAAGGAGTAGAAGGAGATTAGAGATTAGAGAAGAGAAGAAGAGAGAGAGAGAGTAAGGAGAAGACGAGAAGAAAAGAGAGAGGAAGAGAAAGAGCGAGAAGAGAAGAGAAGAGACGAGAAAGAGAAGGAAGTGAGAGAGAAGCAGATGAAGAGAGAGAGAGAGAGAGAGATGAGATTAGAGAGGAGAAGGAGACAGAGATAAGGACGAGAAGAGAAGGGAAAGAGAGAGTGAGAAGAGATTTAGAGGAGAAGAGATTTAGTATAGGATCGAGGAATGAGAAGAGAAGAGAGAGGAGAGAGAGAAGAGAGAGATTTAGATGAGAGCGAAAGAGCAGAGAGGAGAGGAGATAGAAGAGAAGAGAAAGAGTAGAGATAGAGATTTGTATGGAGAGAGAGAAGGAAGAGAAGGAGAGAGAGAGAAGAGATTAGAGAGATAGAGATTAGAGAGAAGGAGATGAGATTAAGAGAGAGGTGAGAGAGACGAGAAGAGAAGGAAGAAGAGAGAGAGATTAAAGAGAGAGGAGATAGGAGAAGAGAAGAGAAGTGAGAGAAGAAGAGAAGGGAGAGAGAGAGATGAGAAAGAGAAGAGGCAAAGAGAAGAGGAAAGAGAGAGAGAAGAGAGGAGAGAAGAGAGATAGAGATTGAGAAGAAGAGAGAGAGAAGATTAGGAAAGAGAAGAGAGAGGGAGAGTAGAGAGAGGGAGATTTGAGAAGAGAGCGAGAGGAGAAGAGAGAGAGAGAAGAGAAGATAAGGAAGGAGAGAAGGAGAGAGGAGCGAAGTGGAGAGAGGATGAAGATTTATTATGAGTGAGAAAAGAGAGGAGAAGAGAAGAGAGCTAGAATGAAGGGAGATTTGTTGCTGAGAGAAGAGATAGGGAGAAGAAGAGAGAGAGATGAGAAGAGAAGAGAAGAGTTAAAAGGAGATTCGAGTAGAAGGAAAGAGATGAGGAGATAGAGACGATAGAGAAAGAGAAGAGAGAGAGAGAGAGAGAGAGATTAAGAGATTAGAGAAGAGATTGGGTGAGATTTGTGAGAGAGAGAGAAGAGAAGCAGCGAGACGCGATAGAGAGAGAGAGAGCAATGAGATTAGAAGAGAAGAGAGGAGAGAAGAGAAGAGAGAGAGATTGAGAAGATATAGAGAGAGCAGAGAGATTAGATGAGGAGGAGAGGAGAGAGATAGAGAGAAGAGAGAAGAGAGAGAAGAGATAGAGAGAGAAAAGAGAGAATTGAGAGAAAGAGAGGAGAGAGGAGAGAAGGGAGAGATAGTGAGAGAAGAGAGAGAGAGAAGGGGAGAGAGAAGAAGAGATGAGATAGAGATTAGAGAGAGAGAGATCTGGAGAGAGAGAGAAAGTAAAAAGAGAGAAAGAGAAGAGGGAGATTTAGAGAGAGAGGAGAGAGAGGAGTGGAAAGAGAAGAGAGAGAAGGAGGATAAGAGAGGACGAGGAGATAAGAGCGGAGGAGATTAAGGAGAAGAGTGAGAGAAGAGAGCAAGAGAGGAGAATGAAGAGGAAGAGAGGAGCTAGGGAGAAGAGGATAGAGAGAGAGAGAAGAGAGACGAAGCAGAGGATGAGAGATAGTAGGAGACAAGATGAAAGAGGAGAGAGAGGACGATTAGAGATTGTAAGAGGAGAGAGAGAGAGTGAGAAGAGAAGAGAAGAGAGAGAGCGAGAAGAGCAGAAGAGAGAGGGAGTGGATAAGTAGAGAGAGAGATTAGAGAGAGGAGAGATGAGAGTAGAAGAGAGATTTGAGAAGAGACGAGATAGGAGCAGAGAGAGCTTGAGAGAGAAGAGATGAAGGAGGCGAGAGAGAGAAGAGGAGAGAGAGAGACAGAGAGTGAAGGTAGAAAAGAGAGAGAGAGAGAGAGAGAGAGAGAAGGGAGAAGAGAAGGAGAGAGATGAGAAAGAAGAGAAGAGAGAGAGAGAGATCTGAGAGAGGAGAGAGAGAAGAGAGAGAGTAGAAGAGAGAGAGTAGAAGAGAAGAGAGAGAGAGAGAGAAGTAGAGAGATAGAGGAAGAGAGAGAAAGGAGAGAAGAGAGAGAGGAGAAGAGAAGAGAGGAGAGAGAGAGAGAGAGATAGAGAGAGAGAGGAGATAGAGAAAGAGAGAAGAGATAGAGAAGAGCGAGAGAGAGGAAGAGAGAAGAGAGAGGAGGAAGAGAGAGTGAGAGAGAGATAGAGAGAGATTTAGAGATAGAGAGAGAGAGAGAGCGAAGAGAAGAAGAGAGGAAGAGAGAGAAGAGAAAGAGATAGAGAGAGAGAGAGAGAGAGGAGGCAAAAGAAGAGAGGAGAAGAGAGGAGAGCAAGAGATATAGATGCCGAGAGAGAGAGAGTGAGGAAGAGAGAGAGAAGAGGGGGGAGAGAGAGAGAAGAGAAGAGATGGAGATAGAGAGAGAAAGAGAGAAGGAGAGAGATTAGACAGAGAGGATAGAGGAGAGAAGGAGGAGAAGAAGAGGAGAGAGGGAGAAAGGGAGAGAGAGGAGAAGAAGTGAGAAGAGAACGAGAGATAACGAGAGAGATGAGGAAGAAGAGAGATTAGAGAGAGGAGAAGAGAGAGACGAGTAGAGAGGGAGAGAGAAAAGGAAGAGATAGAGAGATGTAGAGAGAGGTGAGAGATGAGGAGAGATAGAAAAGAGGAATGAAGGTAAGAGAAGAGAATGAGAGAAGAGGAGAGAGAGCGAGAGGATAGAGATTTGTGCTGAGAGGAGTAAGAGAGATTAGAGGAAGAGAGAGAGAGAGATAGCGAAGAGTGAGAATGGAGATAGAGCGGAGGAGAGGAGAGATGAGAAGAAAAGAAGAGAGAGAATTAGAAAGAAATTTTGAGAGGAGAAGAGTGCTGGGAGGAGGGGATAGATTTTGTTGAAGAGAGGAAGAGGAATGAGGAGAAGAGGTAGCGAGAAGAAGCAGAGCAGAGGGAGGAGAAGGAGAATGAGAGAGGAGAGAGATGGAGTGGGTGAGAGAAGAAGAAGAAAGGAACTTAAGAGCGAGAGTATAAGGAGTGGGTGAGAGGAGAGAAGAGAGAGAAGAGATGGGGGAAGAGAGATTTGTGCAAGGGGGGATTTGGGGAGCAGAGAAGAGAAGAGGCGGAGAGATTTGGAGAGAGAAGGAGAAGTAAGAGAGAGATAGAGATAGAGCTTGTGCTAGAAAAGATAATATGGTTGGGCGGAGAGAGATAGAGGGGGGAAGTGAGAGAAGTGAAGAGAGAGAAGAAGAGAAGTAGAGAGAGAAGGATGAAAAGTGATAGAGAGAAGAGGAGATGAACTAATTTGCGCTAGGAGGGGAATTTTTTTTTTTAGCGAGGGGTGAGAGAGAGAAGAGAAGACAGAAGGATGAGATTTTTGCTAGTAGGGATGATTTTGAGAGAGGAGATTTGCGAGAGAGAGAGAGAGATAGAGAGAAGAAAAGAGAGAGATTGGGAGAGATGGAGAGAGATAGAGAAGAAAAGAGGAGAAGAGAAAGAGAGAAGAGAAGAGAAGAGAAGAAGGAGAAAAGAAGAGGAAGAAAGAGAGAAAGAGAAGAGAGAGGGAGATTAGAGAGAGAGAGATAGAGATTAGAGCAGAGAAGAGAAGAAGTGGAGAAGAAGAGGAGATGAAGGAGAGAAGAGGATTAGAGAGATAGATGATAGTAGAGAGAGAGGAGGAAGAGATTAGAAGAAGAGATTGGTGAGAGAGAGAGAGAGGGAGAGAGAGAGAGGAGAAGGAGTATGAGAAGAGAGAAGTTGAAAAGAGAGATAGAGAGAGAGAGAGTGAGGAGGAAGAGAGGAGATGAGAGAGATAGAAGAGAGTGGGAGAGGAGAGAGAGCAGGAGAGGAAGAGAGGAGAGAGAGGGAGAGAGGAGAAGAGAGAGAGAGATAGACAGAAGCGGGGGCACCTGTGCTAGGAGGGGAAATTTGGGGAGGTGTGGTGGGAGTGGTGATTTGGAGGGGATTTGTGTTGAGAGGGGAGATGGGGGGGAGAGATTTGTGCTAGGAGGGATAATTTGGGGAGCTTGTGCTAGAAAAGGTAATTTGTTAGGGTGGGGGACTTATTTGTGCTAGGAGGGGATTTTTCTTTCTTGGAATGGTGATTTGTGCTAGTAAGGTTGATTGGGGGAGGTTTGTGCTAGGAGTGGAAATTTGGGGGGGGGGAATTTGTGCTCGGATGGGGGATTGGGGAAGGGAATTTGCGCAAGGATGGAGGAAGGGAAATTGTGTTGGGAGGGGGATTTGGAGTGGGGGGGGAGATGGGGGATGGGGGGAAGAAGATTTGTGGTTGGAGGGGGGATTTTTTTAGGGGAGGGGGACTTGTGCTAGTAAGGATGTTTGAGGGGAACCTTTGCTAGGAGGGGAAATTTGGGGAGGTGTGCTGGGAGGGGGATTGGGGGAGGGGAAATTGTGCTGGGAGGGGGGATTTGGAGTGGGGTGAGGAGAGATGGGGGGAAGAAGATTTGTGCTAGGAGGGGGGATTTGGGGAGCTTGTGCTAGAAAAGATAATATGGTGGGGCGGGGGGCTAATTTGCGCTAGGAGGGGAATTTTTTTTTTGCGAGGGGGATTTTTGCTAGTAGGGATGATTCGGGGGCACCTGTGCTAGGAGGGGTAATTTGGGGAGGTGTGGTGGGAGTGGTGATTTGGAGGGGATTTGTGTTGAGAGGGGAGATGGGGAGGGAGAGATTTGTGCTAGGAGGGATCATTTGGGGAGCTTGTGCTAGAAAAGGTAATATGGTGGGGGACTTATTTGTGCTAGGAGGGGATTTTTCTTTCTTGGAATGGTGATTTGTGCTAGTAGGGTTGATTGGGGGAGGTTTGTGCTAGGAGTGGAAATTTGGGGGGGGGGGGGGATTTGTGTTAGGATGGGGGATTTGGGAAGGGAATTTGCGCGAGGATGGAGGAAGGGAAATTGTGTTGGGAGGGGGATTTGGAGTGGGGGGGGGGAGATGGGGGGAAGAAGATTTGTGGTTGGAGGGGGGATTTTTTTAGGGGAGGGGGACTTGTGCTAGTAAGGATGTTTGAGGGGAACCCCGTTCTAGGAGGGGGAATTTGGGGAGGTGTGCTGGGAGGGGGGATTGGGGAGGGGAAATTGTGCTGGGAGGGGGGATTTGGAGTGGGGTGGGCAGAGATGGGGGGGAAGAAGATTTGTGCTCGGAGGGGGGATTTGGGGAGCTTGTACTAGAAAAGATAATATGGTGGGGAGGGGGGCTAATTTGCGCTAGGAGGGGAATTTTTTTTTTGGGAGGGGGATTTGTGCTAGTAGGGATGATTGGGGGGCAGCTGTGCTAGGAGGGGGAATTTGGGGAGGTATGGTGGGAGTGGTGATTTGGAGGGGATTTGTGTTGAGAGGGGAGATGGGGGAAGAAGATTTGTGCTGGTAGGGATGATTGGAAGGCATTTGTGCCAGGAGGGGGTTTTGTGCTAGTAGGGATGATTGGGGGGAGGTTTGTGCTAGGAGTGGAAATCTGAAGGGAGGGGGGATTTGTGCTAGGAAGGGATCATTTTTTTGGGGGGGTGTGCTGGAAGAATATGTGGAATGTGAGAATTTGAGCTAAGCATGTAGATTAGCGCTCAATTTTTTTTTTGGGGGGGGGGGGGGCACAAATTGGCATGTTTGCCCTGGGCTCTAGATGACTTTGTCCCGGCACTGGCTGGACCTGACATTCTGAAAATCTTGCCGGTCCCTTAGGACCATGCCGATTGTCCTCACCCAGAGGCGGCTCTCTAATTAGGCAAATCAGGCGGTCGCCTAAGGCCTCGCACTCCTAAGGGGCCTCACGGCCGCCTAATTCGCCTGATGTGTGTGTTACAGTTGAAGGGAATATCATGCAATTTATACAGCTCATTTCTATTGCTTAAATAATTTTTCCCATTTTGGGCTTGAGTGGGGCCTCATGTCTAAGATTTGCCTAAGGCCTCACAAAGCCTAGAGCCGCCTCTGTCCTCACTAGACATGTGCAATTAGTTTAGTTTTTTTTAGTTTTTCATTTTTTTTCGTTATTTTCGTTCGTTCGAATCGTACGAATCTGAATAAGGAATCGTTCGAATCGAACGAATCCGAAAAAAAACGAAAATCCGAAAAAAACTAATTAGAAACAACGAATGTACTAATGAAGAAAATCCGAAAAATGAAAACGAAGGAAAAAATTCGTACATTCGTAACTTTTTTTTTTTTGTTGAATTGGTAATTCTCCGTGTCCCTTACAATAGTGCTGCTAAATGTGCTTCGAATGGATTGAACAGAAAAATTCGTACATTCGTAACTTTTTTTTTCGATTCGTAACTTTTTTTTTCGATTCGTAACTTTTTTTTTTCGATTCGTAATCGATTCGATTTGTAATTTTCCGTGTCTCTATTGAACAAAAAAATGTGTACATTCGTAACTTTTTTTCGATTCGTAACTTTTTTTTTCGATTCGTAACTTTTTTTTCGATTCGTAACTTTTTTTTTTTTTCGATTTGTAATTTTTCGTGTCTCTATTGAACAAAAAAAAATTGTACATTCGTAACTTTTTTCGATTCGTAACTTTTTTTTTTTGATTCGTAACTTTTTTTTTTCGATTCGTAACTTTTTTTTTTTTTTTTTTTTTTTTTTTCGATTTGTAATTTTCCGTGTCTCTATTGAACAAAAAAATTTGTACATTCGTAACTTTTTTTCGATTCGTAACTTTTTTTTTTCGATTCGTAACTTTTTTTTTTTCGATTCGTAACTTTTTTTTTCGATTCGTAACTTTTTTTTCGATTCGTAACTTTTTTTTTTTTCGATTTGTAATTTTCCGTGTCTCTATTGAACAAAAAAATTTGTACATTCGTAACTTTTTTTTTCGATTCGTAACTTTTTTTTTTTTACGATTCGTAACTTTTTTTTTCGATTCGTAACTTTTTTTTTTTTTCGATTTGTAATTTTCCGTGTCTCTATTGAACAAAAAAATTTGTACATTCGTAAATTTTTTTTCGATTCGTAGCTTTTTTTTTTTTCGATTCGTAACTTTTTTTTTTCGATTCGTAACTTTTTTTTTCGATTTGTAATTTTTCGTGTCTCTATTGAACAAAAAAATTTGTACATTCGTAACTTTTTTCGATTCGTAACTTTTTTTTTCGATTCGTAACTTTTTTTTCGATTCGTAACTTATTTTTTTCGATTCGTAACTTTTTTTTTCGATTCGTAACTTTTTTTTTTTCGATTTGTAATTTTCCGTGTCTCTATTGAACAAAAAAATTTGTACATTCGTAACTTTTTTTCGATTCGTAACTTTTTTTTTTCGATTCGTAACTTTTTTTTTCGATTCGTAACTTTTTTTTTTTTTCGATTTTGTAATTTTCCGTGTCTCTATTGAACAAAAAAAATTTGTACATTCGTAAATTTTTTTTCGATTCGTAGCTTTTTTTTTTCGATTCGTAACTTTTTTTTTTCGATTCGTAACTTTTTTTTCGATTTGTAATTTTTCGTGTCTCTATTGAACAAAAAAATTTGTACATTCGTAACTTTTTTCGATTCGTAACTTTTTTTTTTCGATTCGTAACTTTTTTTTCGATTAGTAACTTATTTTTTTCGATTCATAACTTTTTTTTTTCGATTCGTAACTTTTTTTTTTCGATTCGTAACTTTTTTTTTTTTTCGATTTGTAATTTTCCGTGTCTCTATTGAACCAAAAAATTTGTACATTCGTAACTTTTTTCGATTCGTAACTTTTTTTTTTCGATTCGTAACTTTTTTTTTCGATTCGTAACTTTTTTTTTTCGATTCTTAACTTTTTTTTTTTTTCGATTTGTAATTTCCGTGTCTCTATTGAACCAAAAAATTTGTACATTTGTAACTTTTTTTTCGATTCGTAACTTTTTTTTTTCGATTCATAACTTTTTTTTTCGATTCGTAACTTTTTTTTTTCGATTCGTAACTTTTTTTTTTTTTCGATTTGTAATTTTCCGTGTCTCTATTGAACAAAAAAATTTGTACATTCGTAAATTTTTTTTCGATTCGTAGCTTTTTTTTTTTTTTTCGATTCGTAACTTTTTTTTTTTCGATTCGTAACTTTTTTTTTCGATTTGTAATTTTTCGTGTCTCTATTGAACAAAAAAAATTTGTACATTCGTAACTTTTTTCGATTCGTAACTTTTTTTCGATTCGTAACTTTTTTTTCGATTCGTAACTTATTTTTTTCGATTCGTAACTTTTTTTTTCGATTCGTAACTTTTTTTTTTCGATTCGTAACTTTTTTTTTTTTCCGTGTCTCTATTGAACGAAAAAATTTGTACATTCGTAACTTTTTTTTCGATTCGTAGCTTTTTTTTTTTTCGATTCGTAACTTTTTTTTTTCGATTCGTAACTTTTTTTTTCGATTTGTAATTTTTCGTGTCTCTATTGAACAAAAAAATTTGTACATTCGTAACTTTTTTCGATTCGTAACTTTTTTTTTCGATTCGTAACTTTTTTTTCGATTCGTAACTTATTTTTTTCGATTCATAACTTTTTTTTTTCGATTCGTAACTTTTTTTTTTCGATTCGTAACTTTTTTTTTTTTTTCGATTTGTAATTTTCCGTGTCTCTATTGAACCAAAAAATTTGTACATTCGTAACTTTTTTCGATTCGTAACTTTTTTTTTCGATTCGTAACTTTTTTTTTTCGATTCGTAACTTTTTTTTTTCGATTCGTAACTTTTTTTTTTTTTCGATTTGTAATTTTTCCGTGTCTCTATTGAACCAAAAAATTTGTACATTCGTAACTTTTTTTTCGATTCGTAACTTTTTTTTTTTCGATTCATAACTTTTTTTTTCGATTCGTAACTTTTTTTTTTCGATTCGTAACTTTTTTTTTTTTCGATTTGTAATTTTCCGTGTCTCTATTGAACAAAAAAATTTGTACATTCGTAACTTTTTTTCGATTCGTAACTTTTTTTTTTCGATTCGTAACTTTTTTTTCCGATTCGTAACTTTTTTTTTTCGATTCGTAACTTTTTTTTTCGATTCGTAACTTTTTTTTTTTTTCGATTTGTAATTTTCCGTGTGTCTATTGAACAAAAAAATTTGTACATTCGTAACTTTTTTTTCGATTCGTAACTTTTCTTTTCGATTCGTAAATTATTAAAATGTAATAATAGCATACACATTACATAAAATTATGAATTATGCTCGATTACGAATCTACGAATGTTACGAATGTACGAATAAAATACGAATGCGTCCGAAAATTAAACTAACGAAAAAACAAATCAACGAAAAAATAACTCTTACGAATGTACGAATCGTTACGAATCAACGGAAACAAAAAATGAAAAAAACGAAACAAAAATAAACGAATGTTTTTGTTGTGCACATGTCTAGTCCTCACCCTTTCCTCCTTGTTTTGCTTCGTTTTCCCGTAAAGCTGATAATGACTCCTGCCAGGCAGACAATATGGGAAGTGAAAGTGAACAAAACAAATATAGACGGCTGTGGTGGAAAATGTCTGTTTGCACAATCAGTATAATGATCAGTAAACACAATGGGTGGGAACCCGCCCTACAATTGTAGTCATTAATTCGTTGTATAGAAGAGATCATTCACCTGTTACAATGTATATACAGGGACATTGTAGCAAAGTGCTGATATACTATATACACCCTGACAAGGAACTTCTTTTACTTTTATTCGCTCTTCATCTGATAAATACACAATTGAAAGCCTTCAGTTTCAAACTTTCATAAAAAATACACCTGTTGATCCTGACAATAATCTTGGAAGCTCATAACGTCAAGTGATTGAAGAGCCCACCCTATTTTGAGCCTATGGCTCCAATCAGGTGCTTCAAAAAAAACACCCCCACAGCCGCTGTAATTCAGGCGCCCGGCATCCTAAAAGGGGGGTTGCCGCGGCGGCCATGGATAGATTCGTGCTATGCATGAATCTGTCCATTATTCATATAGGGGGTGGCGTGGATAGAGGTGGGGCGGCGCCAAGGTACCCCTTAAAGGGTTGGGCTTGGCCCCTTAGTTTCAGTGAAGGGAACTCTTATGCCGCGTACACACGATCGGAATTCCGGCCAGAAAAAGACCGATGAGAGTTTTTCAAATCGGAAAAAATGCGACCGTGTGTATGCTCCATCGGAATTTTGCTGGCCGAATTTCCGACAGCAAAGAATTGAGAGCATGTTCTCAATTTTTCCGACGGAAAAGGTTTCTATCGGAAATTCCGGTCGTCTGTAGCAATTCAGACGCGCAAAATTCCTACGCATGCCTGGAAACAATTCGACGCATGCTCGGAAGCCGTGAACTCGGCTCGTCGTAGTGTCGTACGTCACCGCGTTCTTGACGGTCGGAATTTGGTGTGACCGTGTGTAGGCAAGACAGTTTGAGCGGAATTCCGTTGGAAATTCCATCGAGAAAACCGTCAGAGCTTTTTCCGACAAGAATTCCGATCGTGTGTACGCGGCATTAAAGCGTCAGCACACCAAGACATTTTGGACAATTTTATTCTCCCAACTTTGTGGGAACAATTTGGGGACGGCCCCTTCCTGTTCCAACATGACTGCCCACCAGTGCACAAAGCAAGGTCCATAAAGACATGGATGAGCAAGTTTGGGGGTGGAGGAATTTGACTGGCCTTCACAGAGTCCTGAGCTCAACCCGATAGAACACCTTTGGGATGAATTAGAGCGGAGACTGTGAGCCAGGCCTTCTCGTCCAACATCAGGGCCTGACCTCACAAATGCGCTTCTGGAAGAATGATCACACATTCCCATAGACACCCTCCTAAACCTTGTGGACGGCCTTCCTAGAAGAGTTGACGGTGTTATAGCTGCAAAGGGTGGGCCAACTCAATAGTGAACCCTACGGACTAAGACTGGGATGCCATTAAAGTTCATGTGCGTGTAAAGGCAGGCGTCCCAATACTTCTAACAATATAGTTAAGGCCTTTTTCAACCAGGGTACCTTGCGGTCTCTTCAGAGGTAAAATGCCAAAAACATTGCCAAAAAAACTTGTATAGAAGCCTGCCCTTTAGTTTTTCTCTCCTCTCTACTCTCTCTTTTTTTCTTTTCTCTCTCTTTCTCTCTTTTTTTTTTCTCTTTTTTTCTTTCTTTTATTTTTCTTTCTTTCTCTTTCTCTCTTTTTTTTCTTTCTCTCTTTTTTTCTTTCTCTCTTTTCTTTCTTTCTCTCTCGCTCTTTTTTTCTTTCTATCTCTTTCGCTCTTTTTTTTCTTTTTTTCTTTCTCTCTTTTTTTTTTCTCTCTCTTTTTTTTCCTCTCTTTTTTTCTTTCTTTTTTTCTTTCTTTCTTTTTTTCTTTCTCTCTCTTTCTCTCTTTTTTTTCTTTCTCTCTTTTTTCTTTCTTTCTTTCTCTCTTTTCTTTCTTTCTTTCTTTCTTTCTTTTCTTTCTTTCTTTCTTTCTTTTTTCTTTCTTTCTCTCTTTTCTTTCTTTCTTTCTTTTTCTATTTTTTTCTTTCTTTTTTTCTTTCTTTCTTTTTTTCTTTCTCTCTCTTTCTCTCTTTTTTTCTTTCTCTCTTTTTTCTTTCTTTCTTTCTCTCTTTTCTTTCTTTCTTCTTTTCTTTCTCTTTCTTTCTCTTTCTCTCTTTTTTTTCTTTCTCTCTTTCGCTCTTTTTTTTTCTTTTTTTCTTTCGATCTTTTTTTATTTCTCTATTTTTTCTTTCTTTCTTTTTTTCTATATATCTCTTTCTCTTTTTTTCTTTCTCCCTCTTTTTTTCTTTCTCTCTTTTTTTTTTCTTTCTTTCTTTCTCTCTTTTTTTTTTTCTTTCTTTCTTTCTCTTTCTTTCTTTCTTTCTTTCTTTCTCTTTCTCTTTCTCTTTCTTTCTTTCTTTCTTTTTTTTTTTTCTCTTTTTTTTTTTTTCTTTCTCTTTCTCTTTCTTTCTTTCTTTCTCTTTCTCTTTCTTTCTTTCTTTCTCTTTCTCTCTTTTTTTTTCTTTCTTTCTTTCCCCTTAGCCCTTAGACCCTTAGCTCTACTAATTATCATTCCCGCCTGGTGTACAGGACCGTCTGTCACCTTCTAAATGGCATGGACCAAGTCATTGCATCCTCCTACATTCTTGCAATGTTTTCTTTGGAGGTTTGTCGTACGTCTGAGAGGCGGGGCAACCAAGGCAAAGGATTTGTCACCTAAACTAACACTTGGATATCTGAATCTGTAGAACATTTTGTTAAGCAGTTGATATTTTTTCACATATTGTTTATATACAGTGCCTTGCAAAAGTATTCACCCCCTTTGGCTTTTTACCTATTTTGTTACATTACAGCCTTCAGTTCAATGTTTTTTTTTAATCTGAATTATATGTGATGGATCAGAACACAATAGTCTAAGTTGATGAAGTAAAATTAAAAAAATATATACATAAAACTATTTTTCAGAAATAAAAAAACCTGATAATTGTCATGTGCATATGTATTCACCCCCTTTGTTATAAAGCCCATAAAAAGCTCTGGTGCAACCAATTACCGCATATACTCGAGTATAAGCCGAGTTTTACATTTTTTTTTGTGCTGAAAATGCCCCCCCCCCCCTCGGCTTATACTCGAGTCAAGCACTTTTCTGCAGCAGAGAATGACATTTTCCAAACCGACTTTGGGGCCCCGTATCTCGGAACCCCACATTCGGTGTGCAAATCCAGTGGGACTAGCACTACAACATATCCAAAGATGGGCTTCCTAGCACCAAGTGGCTCCGAGATACGGGGCCCCAAAGTCGGTTCGGAAAATGTCATTCTCTGCTGCAGAAAAGTGCTTGACATTTTCCGAAAACGACTTTGGGGCCCCGCATCTCGGGAGCCACTTGGTGCTAGGAACCCCCATTGGATATGTTATAGTGCTAGTTCTACTGGGTTTGCACACCAAATTAGGGGTTCCTAGCACTAAGTGACCCTGAGATACGGGGCCCCGAATTCAGTCAACTGTGTCCATCTGCAGCAATATCATTTCGGGACCCTTTGGGTCCAGAGACCCCAATTTTTGGAACCCTTAACTACCGAGTTTGAAGTTCGGGGGACCTATGGCTGCAAATGGGCACAGTGAGGCTGCAAATGGGCACTGTTGACCCTCTTTTTCCACTTACAGTAGCTGCGCATTTCTCACCCTAGGCTTATACTCGAGTCAATACGTTTTCCCATTTTTTTGTGGTAAAATTAGGTGCCTCGGCTTATATTCAGGTCGGCTTATACTCGAATATATACGGTACCTTCAGAAGTCACATAATTAGTAAAATGATGTCCACCTGTGTGCAAGTGTCACATGATCCGTCGTTACATATACACACCTTTTTGAAAGGCCCCAGAGGCGGCAACACCTAAACAAGAGGCACCACTAATCAAACACTGCCATGAAGACCAAGGAACTCTCCCAACAAGTAAGGGACAATGTTGTTGAGAAGTACAAGTCAGGGTTATATTATAAAAAAAAAAAATACCCAAATCTTTGATGATCCCGAGAAGCGCCATCAAATCTATCATAACCAAATGGAAAGAACATGGCACAACGGAAAACCTGCCAAGAGACGGACGCACACCAAAACTCACGGACTGGGCAAGGAGAGCATTAATCAGAGAGGAGCACAGAGACCTAAGGTAACCCTGGAGGAGCTGCAGAGTTCCACAGCAGAGACTGGAGTATCTGTGCATAGGACCACAATAAGCCGTACGCTCCATAGAGTTGGGCTTTATGGCAGAGTGGCAGAAGAAAGACATTACTTTCAGCAAAAAACAAAATGGCGCGTTTTGAGTTTGCGAAAAGGCATGTGGGAGACTCCCAAAATGTATGGAGGAAGGTGCTCTGGTCTGATGTATGGAGGAAGGTGCTCTGATGGATGGAGGAAGGTGCTCTGATGTATGGAGGAAGGTGCTCTGCTCTGATGGATGGAGGAAGGTGCTCTGCTCTGATGGATGGAGGAAGGTGCTCTGCTCTCATGGATGGAGGAAGGTGCTCTGCTCTGATGGATGGAGGAAGGTGCTCTGGTCTGATGGATGGAGGAAGGTGCTCTGCTCTGATGGATGGAGGAAGGTGCTCTGCTCTGATGGATGGAGGAAGGTGCTCTGCTCTGATGGATGGAGGAAGGTGCTCTGCTCTGATGGATGGAGGAAGGTGCTCTGCTCTGATGGATGGAGGAAGGTGCTCTGCTCTGATGGATGGAGGAAGGTGCTCTGCTCTGATGGATGGAGGAAGGTGCTCTGGTTTGATGTATGGAGGAAGGTGCTCTGCTCTGATGTATGGAGGAAGGTGCTCTGCTCTGATGAGACTAAAATTGAACTTCTTGGCTATCAATGAAAAAGCTATGTCTGGGGCAAACCCAACACATCACCCAAAGAACACCATCCCCACTGTGAAACATGGTGGTGGCAGCATCATGCTGTGGGGATGTTTTTCAGCAGTTGGGACTGAGAAACTGGTCAGAGTTGGGGGCAGGGCCGGATTAACATAGGGGCTATTGGAGCTGCAGCTCCAGGCCCCTTTCTCAAAATAGGCCTATTTGACCCAAAAAAAAAAAAAAATTCAAAAAAAAAAAAAAAAAAAGATCAACTTTGAGGGTTGTAGCTCAGCGATCAGGAGTCACATAAACCCCACATTTGGGGGGTAGATAGCTGAAGACGTACTCCAGCACTGGTTAAAATATGGCGCTGCTATCATCTATAGTTCCGGAGATACACGGCTGCTTGTGCAGTTGGTCAGAAGCTACATACAGAGCGGCCAGTTTAAATACAAGCTGGAACACTCTGCAGCAGACTGAGAGGATGAGATCACAGGGCTTATAATAATTATTTGTATATTACTTATAATAATTAACCCCTTGCCACCCAGGCCAATTCTGACACTTCTCTCCTACATGTAAAAATCATCATTTTTTTTTTTATAGAAAATTACTCAGAACCTGTTTCATTCAAATAAAAAAAAACACTAGAGTTAGCACGATTTTTTTTCGTGTACTTAGCGATGCTTTACATTTTTTTACAGGTTACATGTTTAGAGTTACAGAGGAGGTCTAAGGCTAGAATTATTGTTCTCACTCTAACAATCGTGGCATATGTAACCTGTGTGTATCTGGCTCTGATACTAGCCAGTGCCTACCCAGCCACTGACTAGTATCTCTCCCCAGCCTGTCCCCACACACCCTCTCACCTGCTGACCTGTGGATGGGGGAATCACTCCCGCAGTGTTATTGTGTTCTGCCAGTGAATACAATGATCAGTGTTGCTAACTATAGCTGGCAGCACTGATTGTTTTGGGGAAAACCTGACAGGCTGGTTGTACTCAAGTCGGTTAAAAGGTTGACTTGTGTAAAACCAGGTAGCCCATACACAGATCGACTATGGCTGGTCTCTGCTTAATTGGTGTAATTTCAATCCATGTATGGCCCGCTTAACCACTACACAGTCCCTTAACATCCTTCCACAAACCTTCTCCTGTACATACTGCTCACTGTCATACCCTCCACACTTCTCTCCTATACATAGCACCCGCTGTCATATCCTACACACTCCTCTCCTGTACATAGTGCCCGCTGTCATACACTTCTCTCCTGTACATAGTGCCCACTGTCGTACCCTCCACACTCCTCTCCTGTACATACTGCTCACTGTCATACCCTCCACACTTCTCTCCTATACATAGCACCCGCTGTCATATCCTACACACTCCTCTCCTGTACAAAGTGCCTGCTGTCATACACTTCTCTCTCCTGTACATAGTGCCCACTGTCGTACCCTCCACACTCCTCTCCTGTTGTCAGGGCTTCCGTCCGCTGCGCACGCTAGTGCGCAGGCGCACGGGTTCAGCTTCCCGGCTCATAGCCAGTGACAGGGAGAAGATGCGGCGGCGCGTGCGCACTCGTGTTCCCGCCAAGCGGCGCGCGCGCATGCGCAGTAGCGCGGCATCACCTCATGTGACCTCAACGGCCCTATAAAAGGAGGGCCTCTGTGCCCAGACAGACGCTGGTTCGTCTGACAGCTGCTGCCTGTTTGTATCCTGTACTTGACCCTTGAAGATTGTCTTACCTGTTGCCAAACCCGGATCGTCCTGACTACTCTGCCTTCTCCTGACCTTGACCTTTGGCTTGCCTACTTGGATTTGTTACCTTCTCCTGCCCTGGACCTTTGGCCTGTACCTTGGACTCTCTCTTCTGAACCTGCCAGTGTTTGATCCCTAGCCTGCCTTGGACTCTCCTGCTCAAGGATACCTTTGTACCTAATCTACCAGTGTTTGACCCTCGGCCTGCATTTACCTAACCTGCCTGTGTTTGATCCCCAGTCTGTTTTGCTGTGTCTCAACTAGGACTTCGTGGACGTACTAACCTGCTCCAGTCTACCCTACTCTACAACATCAGGAGCCCACGCCTGGTCACCATCCCACCGGTGGCTTGTGCCTCTTGGTGCCAACCGTCCCTGTGTCACCTTCAGGGCAGTGGGCGCCGAGTCGCAAGGGCAACCGCTCTCGGCATCTTGGCCTCGGTGAGTACTTAGTTCATGACAGTACGAACCAGCCATGACAGAGGCCAACAGAGCGGTTTCCCCACTGGACATGTTATGTCAGCAGGTGTCTGCCCTCACGGAAGCGGTACAGAAACTACAGGAAGGTTATGCTCAAGTCGATACTCGACTCCAACAACTGACCACGGCCGCCCCTCTAGCAAGTTCAGCTTCCGGGTCTACTAGTGGGACTTCTGCACCTCAGGCTCAACCTCCACCTGCCATGATGATGGCCGTGCCTGAACCCAAGGTACCAATTCCAGAACGATTTTCGGGTGATCGCAGGAAGTTCAGGTCCTTCAAAAATGCTTGTTCCCTGTACCTTGCCCTGCAACCCCGAACCTTCTCCTCAGAGATTGTCAAAGTCGGGTTTATCATCTCCCTTCTATCCGAGGAACCCCAATCTTGGGCCCATGGTCTCATGGAACAAAGGAACCCTCTCCTTAATACTGTTGATACATTCTTTGAAGCAATGGGCCAACTCTACGATGACCCCCAACGTAAGGCCACGGCTGAGGCCACCCTGCATACCCTCTCTCAGGGTAAAAGGCCTGTAGAGGACTATACGGCGGAGTTCCGCAAATGGTCTGCCGATACCACCTGGAATGAGGCAGCCCTCCTCTACCAGTATCGACTGGGATTAAGGGAGAGTCTGAAGGACGAGTTAGCCCGGGTGGAGCCTCCTACTTCGTTGGAGGAGTTGATCCAGGTAGCCACCAAACTGGATTGACGTATGCGGGAACGTCGCTCAGAACGTATACAAGGGTCCCGACCAATATGGGTTTCCCCAAGGATGCCAGCTGCCTATCCGACCGTCCCATCCGGTCCATCGGCCCCTGAAGGGGAACCAATGCAGTTGGGTTTAGTCCGTCTCCGCCTTACCCAGGAAGAACGGCAACGAAGACGGAGATCCAATCTGTGCCTCTATTGTGGGGGTTCAGGACATTTCCTCCTGAATTGTCCCATCCGGCCTAGTAAGTTGCCACCTCAGCCTTTCATGAATTGTCAAGCCGTCAATCGGACCCAAACTTATGTGACTCTTTCTGTTTCCCTACAGTTAGCGGGAAGGAAGATCCGGCTACCAGCCGTGATTGACTCAGGGGCTTGCAGCTGCTTCCTGGATATCTCTATCGCCAAGGAATGGCACGTTCCTTGCTTCAACAAGGCAAATCCTCTATTGGTCCATTTAGCTGATGGGTCCCTTCCACAGTCTGGTCCAGTAACTCAGGAGACTTCACCTATCCTCACCACCACAGATTCCGGCCACCAAGAGTTTCTACGGTTTGATCTTATATCTTCTCCAATGTTTCCAATTATCCTTGGACTTCCTTGGCTGCAAGCTCATGACCCCCAAATTCACTGGAATAGGAAGGAGGTCTCCTTCTCATCACCATATTGTCACCAACACTGCATCTCTCCAACTCCCTGCTCTGTCCTATCGGTTATCTCGACATCAGAGAATCTTCAACACATTCCCCCGGTCTATCAGGACTTTAAAGATGTCTTTGACAAAAAGAAGGCCGACCATCTACCACCACATCGGGCCTATGACTGCCCCATCGAATTGCTCACAGGCTCCGCAATTCCCTTTGGGCGCATATTTCCTCTGTCAGAGACCGAACTAAAGGCCCTCAAGGCCTATATTGATGAGAATCTCGAGAAGGGCTTTATCCGGCCATCCACCTCTCCAGCAGGGGCTGGTATTTTCTTCGTTGGAAAGAAAGATGGTTCACTCAGGCCCTGCGTTGATTATCGAGAACTTAATAAAATCACTATCAAGAACCGATATCCTCTACCACTTATTCCTGAACTCTTCCAGCGGTTCCGGTCAGCTAAAGTTTTCTCTAAACTCGACTTAAGGGGTGCCTACAACCTTGTCAGAATCCGTGCAGGGGATGAGTGGAAGACGGCCTTCAGGTCTCGCTTTGGCCACTATGAATACTTGGTGATGCCATTTGGCCTATGTAATGCTCCAGCCACTTTTCAGCACCTGGTTAATGACATTTTTAGAAAATATTTGGATGACTTTTTAGTCGTGTACCTAGACGACATTCTCGTTTTTTCAGCTACTCTGGAGCTACATCGGGAACACGTCAGAAAGGTCCTCACCATCCTCAGAGCCCATCAGCTCTATCTTAAAGCTGAGAAATGCGAGTTTGAAAGATCTACCGTACAGTTTCTGGGGTTCATCATCTCCACTAAAGGCACCTCCATGGACCCACAAAAGGTCAAGGCAGTGGTAGACTGGCCACCTCCTAAGGATAAAAGAGCTGTACAGAGATTCATCGGTTTTGCCAATTTTTACAGGAGGTTCATCGCCGGTTTCTCTGCTATTGTGAGCCCCATCACCCAACTGACCCGCCTACACAGCCGTTTCCAGTGGTCCCAGGAGGCCCAGGAAGCTTTTGTCAAACTAAAGACCCTCTTCACGTCTGCTCCTATCCTACGGCACCCAGACCCACTGCTACCTTTTGTTCTGGAAGTGGACGCCTCGGAGTCAGCCACAGGCGCCATCCTCTCCCAATGCCATGGGCCGAAAGCCCTGCTGCACCCAGTGGCCTTCGCCTCCCGAAGGCTCAATCCGGCCGAGAAGAACTATGACATTGGCGATCGGGAGCTATTGGCCATTAAATCCGCGCTGGAGGAGTGGAGATACCTCCTCGAAGGAGCAGTCCACCCAATTACCATTTTTACAGACCATAAAAATCTTGAATACCTTCGCACTGCTAAACGCTTAAGACCCCGTCAAGCCCGTTGGGCACTCTTCTTTTCAAGGTTCACATTCCACATTTCCTATCGGCCAGGATCAAAGAACGGCAAGGCAGATGCTCTATCCCGTATCTTCCCAGAGTCCTCGCAGGTATCAGAACCCAGCACCATTCTTACTCCTCAGAACTTTCTACTACTCACACCTACTGACCTGATCTCCACTCTATCCACCGCTTCGGCTCACTGCAAGGATCCCATTCTGGACACCCTAGAGAGACGTGAAAATTTATTCTGGCTCCAAGACAAGATTTTCGTCCCTACAGAGGTGAGACCTGTAGTCCTGAAAGCTCTACATGATCATAAACTAGCTGGGCACTTTGGGGTACGGAAAACAGCAGAACATATCTCTCGCACCTTTTGGTGGCCAGGCTGGAGAAGTGATTGCCAAAAATACGTATCCTCCTGTATTACATGTCAACGAAACAAGGGTCCTAGAGCAAGGCCATGGGGGTTACTAAGGCCTCTACCCATCCCAGAACGACCTTGGGCCGACATTTCGATGGATTTCATCGTGGAATTACCTCCATCACAAGGCTTCACTACTATCCTAGTGGTAGTGGATCGGCTGTCCAAAATGAGTCACTTTTTGCCCATGATCGGCACCCCCTCTGCCCTGGAGACCGCCAACATTTTTGTCAAGGAGGTTGTTAGACTCCATGGGGTACCCAAGAGCATCGTCTCGGATAGGGGCCCACAATTCACCTCAAAATTTTGGAAAGAACTTTGCAAAACCTTGGATATCAACATTTGTCTTTCATCTGCCTACCACCCACAAAGTAATGGACAAACTGAACGCACTAATCAAACTCTTGAACAATACTTACGATGTTTCTGTTCTTCCGCACAAGACGACTGGTCCTCTCTATTATCTTTTGCAGAATTTGCATATAATAACTCTTCCCATTCGACCACAAATCAGACTCCGTTTTGGGCTAACTTTGGGTTTCATCCATCTTTTCTCCCTAATGTTGTCTCTGAATCACGGGTGCCCGCTGTACAAGAACGGATAAGTTACATTCAAACCAACTTCAAAAGACTTCAGGACGCCATGCAACACGCCCAGGAGGGATATAAAAAGTATCACAACAAGGGGAGGAAGGAGAATCCTCATTTCAAGATTGGAGAGAAGGTATGGCTGGCAACTACCCATCTTAAGATCGCGTGTCCTGCAAGGAAGTTGGGTCCCAAGTTCATTGGACCATTCGAAATAAAGAAGATGGTAAACCCTGTAGCTTTTGAACTTGCCTTACCCAGTTCCTACAGAATACACCCAGTATTTCATGCCTCCCTACTGAGGCCCTTGGTCCCCAGTCCTTTTCCAAACAGAGAAGAAGTTCCTCCTCCACCTATAACAATTGATGGAGTGGAAGAATACGAGGTAGAGTCGTTACTCGGCTGCAGGAAGGTGGGTCGTCAGCTTCAATTTTTAGTAAAATGGAAGGGCTATCCACCAGAGGATAATTCTTGGGAACCATCCAGAAACTTCCATGCCCCAAGATTAATCAAGATCTTCCGACAAGAACACCCTGAATTGATGGAGAGCCTGGGCGTCCGGAGGCCGCCCCTCAGGGGGGGGCACTGTCAGGGCTTCCGTCCGCTGCGCAGGCGCACGGGTTCAGCTTCCCGGCTCATAGCCAGTGACAGGGAGAAGATGCGGCGGCGCGTGCGCACTCGTGTTCCCGCCAAGCGGCGCGCGCGCATGCGCAGTAGCGCGGCATCACCTCATGTGACCTCAACGGCCCTATAAAAGGAGGGCCTCTGTGCCCAGACAGACGCTGGTTCGTCTGACAGCTGCTGCCTGTTTGTATCCTGTACTTGACCCTTGAAGATTGTCTTACCTGTTGCCAAACCCGGATCGTCCTGACTACTCTGCCTTCTCCTGACCTTGACCTTTGGCTTGCCTACTTGGATTTGTTACCTTCTCCTGCCCTGGACCTTTGGCCTGTACCTTGGACTCTCTCTTCTGAACCTGCCAGTGTTTGATCCCTAGTCTGCCTTGGACTCTCCTGCTCAAGGATACCTTTGTACCTAATCTACCAGTGTTTGACCCTCGGCCTGCATTTACCTAACCTGCCTGTGTTTGATCCCCAGTCTGTTTTGCTGTGTCTCAACTAGGACTTCGTGGACGTACTAACCTGCTCCAGTCTACCCTACTCTACAACATCAGGAGCCCACGCCTGGTCACCATCCCACCGGTGGCTTGTGCCTCTTGGTGCCAACCGTCCCTGTGTCACCTTCAGGGCAGTGGGCGCCGAGTCGCAAGGGCAACCGCTCTCGGCATCTTGGCCTCGGTGAGTACTTAGTTCATGACACCTGTACATACTGCTCACTGTCATACTCTTCACACTCCTCTCCTGTACATAGTGCCTTCTGTCATACCCTCCGCACTCCTCTCATGTACATAGTGCCCACTGTTAGACCCTCCACATTCCTCTCCCTCACCTGCACATACTTCCCACTTTTATACCATCCATTCTCCTCCCCTATGCCTCTTACCCACAAAAACAGTTCTTTAAAATTATACTGAATATCCTCAATGTTACCAGCTCTATAATGGGCACACTTTTGTTAGTTCAACTAAAGGAAATCTCAGTCCTCATATTTGTTTTGCCCCATTATTAGTACTTATTTAATTTTGTAATTACTATTGTGATGTATAGATGAACATAGGGGATGTCAACTACTCTAAATATAGCACCTGTAAAAAAGTGTCCCTGAAAATATTTTTGAAATGTTGGCAACTATGCGGGTCAGTAGAGGGCCCCATGAGAGGCTCCTGGATTCCAATGATATTGAAGCGGTAGTAAACTTTTCTAACATTACTACTTTTTAGAGGCCCTTAGGTAGGTTATGCCATAATGTACAAGTATGCACAGCATATTAGCACATTAGGGTACACTTAAATTGTCAGACTGAGCCCTCCAGTGCTGTGCTGTGATCAATCCGGTGGGGCCCGGGCGATTCCATCTTCACCCGGCCTTCCTTCTGGGTTCTGTGCCTTCGGTCACTTGCCTTGGCTGGGCTGCGTTGATGTTATTCCCACGCATGCTCATGTGCATCCTCTTTCTCTCATCCCCCTTTCTCTCTCATCCTCTTTCCCTTACCCCTCACACCTTTCTCTCTCTCTCTCCCTCCCTCTCTCTCTTTAATTTAATTTGTTATAACAAAAAATTGTTTGCATTTTTATTTATTTATTGTTTATAAAAGGCCCCACCAAAATCCTCAGCACCAGGCCCATGATGTTCTTAATCTGGCCCTGGTTGGGGGAAAGATGGATGGTGTTAAATACAGGGATATTCTTGAGCAGAACCTGTAGCACTCTGTGTGTGATTTGAGGCGAGGACGGAGGTTCACTTTCCAGCAGGACAATGACCCCAAACACACTGCTAAAGCAACACCTTAGTGGTTTGAGGTGGAAACATGTAAATGTGTTGGAATGGCCTAGTCAAAGCCCAGACCTCAATCCAATAGAAAATCTGTGGTCAGACTTAAAGATTTGCTGTTCACAAGCGCAAACCATCCAACTTGAAGGAGCTGGAGCAGTTTTGCCAGGAGGAGGAATGGGCAGAAATCCCAGTGGTAAGATGTGGCAAGACATTGGGAATTATCCAAAGCGACTTGGGGCTGTGATAGCCGCAAAAGGTGGCTCTACAAAGTATTGACTTTAGGGGGGTGAATAGTTTTACACATTGACTTTTTCTGTTATTTTGTCCTATTTGTTGTTTGCTTCACAATAAAAAAAAAAAAAAAAAACATCTTCAAAGTTGTGGGCGTGTTCTGTACATTAAATGTTGCAAATCCTCAAACAATCCATGTTAATTCCAGGATGTGAGCCGAAAAATCCCAAGGGGGGGGGGTGAATACTTTTGCAAGGCAATGTACAAGGTGGGCCAAAAGGAAATATCAGAAGGGCATACACTGATTCCCTGGGGGGGATCAGGAGGGCATACACTGATACACTGGGGGGATCAGGAGGGCATACACTGATACACTGGGGGGATCAGGAGGGCATACCTCCTCATTTTGCTACTTTCGTATCACATTACCTGCAACATTGTATCAGGCAAGATGGCGGCAAGGACTGGCTGCCATGTTCGCCCAACCTGACCCCCGATGGGCTTTTTTGGGGGTACAAAAAAGGATAAGGTGTTTGATAGGAAGCCCCACTGCAATGGACCAATCAATAAAATTAATCTCAGAAGCTTTTATGCTCACTGGAATTTCAGTGTTGGGGGCAGGATCCAGGAAGGTTTCTTCAACATTGATGGAGGACATTTTGGGGGAGATTTACAAAAACTGGAGCACTCAGTATCTGGTGCGGCGGTGCATGGGAGCCAATCAGCTTCTAACTTCAGCTTGTTCAATACAACTTTGACAATAAAACCTGGAAGCTGATTGGTTTCTATGCAGAGCTGCACCAGATTCTGTGTGCTCCAGTTTTAGCAAATCAACCCCATTGAGTGCCTAAAAGAGTAAACAGCGTCCCAAGGTTGGGGGACAGGTTCGAGGGATGAAAAAGAAGAAAGGTAACAGCACTCTCTGCAGGGACAACTCAATCCATACACCAGGTCCACTCACAGGTGCCGAAGCTCGATGTGTCCCAACACACTCCCAATGCAACAGTAGTAAGAAGAGCCGGCAAAACTGTAATCCTTGATTTATTGGTACATCAGAGTGACAATAAAACAATAAACGGACGCGTTTCGTCAATAGCCTTAGTCGTTTCGGCAATAGCCTGCTATGACTAAGGCTATTGCCGAAACGCGTCAGATTATTGTTTTATTGTCACTCTGATGTACCAATAAACGACACTTCAAGGATTACAGTTTTGCCGGCTCTTCTTACTACAGGTTCTAGGGATGTTGCACTAAACATGGCCCAATCAGAACTATATGCCTACTTTTGGCCAAAATGTTCTCAATACCTGGAAAGTACAGGAAATAATAAATAAAAGGCAATGACATATAAGTAAATTAAATTAAAAAATAAAATGCCCTAATCTAATCACTATTGTATACTTACTATACAATTCCATGATCGGTAATGTATACCTAACAAAAAACTGTGATGACCTTATTGTGGAGCAGTCGTGCTCTACTGGGACTTCAACTGATGGGAGTCTGAGTAATGCATGCAGTAGTCGGACTGCAGGTGTTGTTTCAGAACAAGATTTGACACTTATCGGTACTATATAACCCCCTGTAAAATAAAACAAAAAATACATAAATAAACAAACAAACAAATAAATACCCCTGTAAAATAAAATAAATAAGAAAGAAATAAATAAATATATATATATATATATATATATATATATATATATATATATATATATATATATAAATAATTTAAAAATTTGATGTCATGATCAGATCAGTAATGTATACCTACAATAAATTGCCATGGTCTGATGAGTACTATATACTTACTTTTGACCATAATATTCCGAACCCCCTGTAAAATAAAACAAATGATACATAAATAAACAAACAAATACCCCTGTAAAATAAAATAAATAATAAATAAATCATTTTTAAATTTGATGTCATGATCAGATCAGTAATGTATACCTACAATAAATCGCCACGATCTGGTGAGCACTATATACCTACTTTTGACCACAATATTCCCAACCCCCTGTAAAATAAAACAAATAATACATAAATAAACAAACAAACAAATAAATGCCCCTGTAAAATAAAATAAATAATAAATAAATAAATATATAAATAAATCATTTTTAAATTTGATGTCATGATCAGATTTGTAAAGTATACCTACAATAAATTGCCATGATTTCATGAGTACTATATACCTACTTTTGACCATAATATTCCCAACCGCCTGTAAAATAACAAATAATACATAAATAAACAAACAATTACCCCTTTAAAATAAAATTATTAATTAATAAACAAATAAATAAATAATTTTAAAATTTGATGTCATGATCAGATCAGTAATGTATACCTACAATACATTAAGATGATCTGATGAGTACTATATACCTACTTTTGACCATAATCCCAACCCCCTGTAAAATAAAACAAATAATACATAAATAAACAAACAAACAAACAAATGCCCCTGTAAAATAAAAAAATAATTAATAAAAAAAATAAAAAATAAAATAATAATTTTAAAATTTGATGTCATGATCAGATCAGTAATGTATACCTACAATAAATTGCCATGATCCGATGAGTACTATATACCTACTTTTGGCCATAATATTCCCAACTCCCTGTAAAATAAAATAAATAATAAATAAACAGATGACTAAATACCTTTTCAATTTAATGTCATGATCAGATCAGTAATGTATACCTACAAAACATTGCCACGATCTGATCAGTATTATATACCTACTTTTGACCATAATATTCCCAACACCTGTAAAATAAAATAAATAATAAATGAATAAATAAATACATTTAAAATAAAATGTCATGATCAGATCAATAATGTATACGGTACCTACTATACAATTCTATGATCAGTAATGTATACCTATAAAATAAATAATAAGTAAATAAATAAACAAATATCTAAATAAATGTAAAATGTAATGTCATGATCAGATCAGTAATGCATAACTAAAATAAATTTCTATGATTCAATCAGTACTACATACTATTGCCAACCTAAAAAGTATTCAGGATTCGTATTCGGAATTTATTTTATGTTTATTTTTAATTCACCAATTTTTTTCGATTTGAAACGTTCAAATTGATACATTTTAGATTTTTTTTTACTCGATTCGAATGCGGCAAAGTGAACAAACAAAAGAAAAATCTTCATCAAACGATTACAATGACTCTTTAAATCACCTTTGGGTTAACTAAAACAGCATTATTTCCAAATGGTACTCTAATGCCCCGTACACCGAAATTCCGACCACAAAATCCGTCTGATTTTGTCCGACACTGGTGTTGCATACACACGGTCGGACAAAGTTGTCGGAAAATCCGATCATTCTGAACGCGGAGAAGTTTGTTGCGTACGACGGAACTACGTAGAGGCTAGTAGCCAATAGGTTTGGTCTCAAAATTTGATCTGAGAATGCGTGGCACTTTGTCCGTCGGAATTCTCTACACACGATCGGAAAAAGTCCGATCGGATTTTGTTGTCGGAAAATTTGAGAGCAGGATCTCAATTTTTTTCCGACGGAAAAAGTCCGATGGAGCCCACACACGGCCGGATTTTCTGACAACATGGTCCGATCGGACATTTTCCGTCGGAAATTTCCGACCGTGTGTACGGGGCATAAGACCAAAATTTTGTCCGACACTGGTGTTGCATACACACGGTCGGACAAAGTTGTCGGAAAATACGATCATTCTGAACGTGGTGACGTTCGTTGCGTACGACGGGACTACGTAGAGGCTAGTAGCCAATAGCTTTGGTCTTGTAATGTGATCTGAGCATGCGTGGCACTTTGTCCGTCGGAATTTTCTACACACGATCGGAAAAAGTCAGATCGGATTTTGTTGTCGGAAAATTCGAGAGCAGGATCTCAAATTTTTTCCGTCGGAAATTTCCGACGGAAAAAGTCAGATGGAGCCCACACACGGCCGGATTTTCGGACAACATGGTCCGATCGGACATTTTGCGTCGGAATTTCCGACCGTGTGTACGGGGCATAATAACACACACACAGGCTTTGATTTCAGAAACATGTTTACAGTTCGAAGTCAACTGGAATTCGATGTAAAATTGAGATTTTAATTAAATTTCGAATTTTGGAAATTCAGACCAATTTCGATGCATTATACTTCGTTAATACTGGAATTTGGGCATTCAGATATATCTGAATCTGCGAATAATTAAAAATTTGACCGAATATTTATTCGCAACGAAGGAAATCGCACATGTCTAGTCATATATACTGTACTTGTTATAAAATGCCATAATTCAACCAGTAATGTATACCTACTTCTGGCCCACCCGGTATGTACTGTTTATAGAAAGGCAGAGATTTTTGTATATTTGCAAAGTTTTGTTATTTTTTTGCACAGATTTCTATGACATTTACAGACATGGGCGTGGTTGTATTTAGGATTGATTTTTTTTTTTGTTTTAAACAAAGTACTGTTTTTATGAGATGTGCAGTTGAAGGTGTTTTATTATACAGTTGTGCTCATAATTTTACATAATACATATTACAGAATTTATGATTTCTTGGCCTTTTTTAGAGAATATGAATGATAACACAAAAACTTTTCATGGTTAGTGTTTGGCTGAAGCCATTTATTACCAATCAACTGTGTTTACTCTTTTTATATCATAATGGCAACAGAAACTACCCAAATGACACTGATCAAAAGTTTGCACACCCCATTTCTTAATACCGTGTATTGCCCCCTTTAACATCAATTTTCAGCTTGAAGTCTTTTGTGGTATTTGTGGATGAGGCTCTTTATCTTCTCAGATGGTAAAGCTGCCCATTCCTCTTGGCACAAAGCCTCCAGTTCCTGTAAATTCTTGGGCTGTCTTGAATGAACGGCACGTTTTGAGATCTCCCCAGAGGGGCTCCAATGATATTGAGGTCAGGAGACTGAGATGGCCACTCCAGAACCTTCACTTTATTCTGCTGTAGCCAATGACAGGTGGACTTGGCCTTGTGTTTTGGATCATTGTCATGTTGGAATGTCCAAGTACGTCCCATGCGCAGCTTCCTGGCTGATGAATGCAAGTGTTCCTCCAGTATTTTTTGATAACATACTGCATTCATCTTGCCATCAATTTTGACCAAATTTATTGTGCCTTTGTAGCTCACACATCCCCAAAACATCAGCGACCCACCTCCGTGTTTCACAGTTGGGATGGTGAACCTTTCATCATAGGCCTTGTTGACTCCTCTCCAAATGTAGCGTTTATGGCTGTGGCCAAAAAGCTCAATTTTGGTCTCATCACTCCAAATGACTTTGTGGCAGAAGGTTTGAGGTTTGTCTCTGTGCTGTTTGGCGTATTGTAAGTGGGATACTTTGTGGCATTTGCGTAGTAATGTCTTTCTTCTGGCGACTCGACCATGCAGCCATCTTTCTTCAAGTGCCTCCTTATTGTGCATCTTGAAAACAGCCACACCACATGTTTTCAGAGAGTCCTGTATTTCACCTGAAGTTATTTGTGGGGTTTTTCTTTGCATCCCGAAAAATGTTCCTGGCAGTTGTGGCTGAAATTTTAGTTGGTCTACCTGACCGTGGTTTTTTTCAACAGAACCCCTCATTTTCCACTTCTTGATTAGAGTTTGAGCACTGCTGATTGGCCTTCTCAATTCCTTGGATATCTTTTTATATCCCTTTCCTGTTTTATACAGTTCAACTACCTTTTCCCACAGATCCTTTGACGATTCTTTTGCTTTCCCCATGACTCAGAATCCAGAGACCTCAGTGCAGCACTGGATGAAAGATGCAAGGGTCTGTCAGGAGTCCAGAAACTCATTGACCTTTTATACACACACACTAATTACAAGCAAACAGATCACAGGTGAGGAGGGTTACCTTTAATAGCCATTCAAACCCCCTTTGTGTCAACTTGTGTGCATGTTATCAGGCCAAAATCACCGGGGTATGTAAACTTTTGATCAGGGCCATTTGTGAAGTTTCTGTTGCCATTATAATTTAAAAAAAGTAAACACAGTTGATTGATAATAAATGGCTTCAGCCAAACACTAACCATGAGTGAGAGAAAAGTTTTTGTGTTATCATTCATATTCTCTGAAAAATGGCCAAGAAATCATAAATACTGGGGTATGTAAACTTATGAGCACAACTGTATATGAAGGATGTTTTGTTAGTTTTGTTTAATGATTAAGTTGCTGAAGGGGGTGAAGTCCAATTCACATCCAGCAGATGAAGGAGAGGAAGCAATACAGACAGTACAACCCTCTTGGAATGTGTTTATAATTGGCATGCAGCCAGTAAGATTTTAAAGGGGTTGTAAAGGTTTGTGTTTTTTCACATAGGATGCATTAAGGTGAAAAAAACACCTGTCAGTGACTTACCTGTCAGTGACTTACCTGAACCCTCAACCTGAGCTCTCTCTGCCCAGGGTTCTCGGCTCTTTAAGGGATAGATTGATAGCAGCGCAGCCATTGGCTCCCGCTGCCGTCAATCAAATCCAATGAATCGGGCGCCAGAGGGGGGGGGGGCGAGTCCTGCATTTGGCCTCTATGGACATCGAATGCTGGACTCATTCGATGTCCATTTGGAGCGCACCCGCAAGGTAACCCCCCTGGGAGATCGTTTCTCCCAGGGGGTTATCTGATGTAGGGAGGAGCCTCGAGGGTGGGCCAACTCCATATTGAACCCTACGGGCTAAGACTGGGGATGCTATTGAAGTTCATGTGCGTGTAAAGGCAGGTGTCCCAATACTTTTGGTAATATAGTGTATATGAGTCCTATGAATTACAGCACATCAGAAAATGCTGTACTGTGCAAAATCGTAACGCGTTTCACTTCCCTACCAACACAGTGCATTGGTGTGAACTAAGGTCATAAGACATAGGCAGATCACCCTACTCTTGGGTTGAAACTGCAACTGTGTTGCAACGTGGTTAGATTATTGTGGTGTATATTCACTATAGATAGGTAAGGGGTGGAGTGTGGCTTATAGTATTTTTTTATTTAAATTTTTTTGGGTGTTAAGAGTGATATGGCTGATAGAAGCCTCTTAACCACTTCAGCCCCGGACCAATTTGCAGCCAAAGGACCAGGCCCCTTTTTGCGATTCGGCACTGCGTCGCTTTAACTGACAATTGCGCGGTCGTGCGACGTGGCTCCCAAACAAAATTGGCGTCCTTTTTTCCCCACAAATAGAGCTTTCTTTTGGTGGTATTTGATCGCCCCTGCGGTTTTTATTTTTTGCGCTATAAACAAAAATAGAGCAACAATTTTGAAAAAAATGCAATATTTTGTACTTTTTGCTATAATAAATATCCCCAAAAAATATATAAAAAAAAATGTTTTTCCTCAGTTTAGGCCGATACGTATTCTTCTACATATTTTTGGTAAAAAAAAATCGCAATTAGCGATTATTGATTTGTTTGCGCAAAAGTTATAGCGTTTACAAAATAGGGGATAGTTTTAGGGCATTTTTATTAATATTTTTTTTTTTTTACTAGTAATGGCGGCGATCAGCGATTTTTATTGTGACTGCGACATTATGGCGGACACATCAGACATTTTTGACACATTTTTGGGACCATTGTCATTTATATAGCAATCAGTGCTATTTAAATGCACTGATTCCTATGTAAATGACACTGGCAGTGAAGGAGTTAACCGCTAGTGGGTGGGGAGGGGCTAAGTGTGACGTGTTGTGTTTTTTTTTACAGTAGGGGGGCGTGGCTGTACGTCTGACATCATTGATCGGCTTTCCCGATGACAGGGAACAGACGATCAGTGACAGGCAGTGTAGGAAGCGCGGGGAGAGGTTTGTTTACACAGACCTCTCCCCGTTCTTCAGCTCTGTGACCCGATCGCGGGACACCAGCGGCGATCGGGTCCGCTGGTCCCGCGGCCGGGGTCACGGAGCTCCTGACCGGGTCACGGAGCTGAGTGGCGCGCGCGCGACCCCACGGCTAGGCAATTAAAGGGCACGTATATATCTGTGCTTTTGCCTAGCCGTGTCATTCTGCCGAGGTATATGTACAGGCGGCGGTCGGGAAGCGGTTAATTAACAGTTCATGGACTTTAATTTGGATTTGTTCCTTCATATTAGGGTCACTTTTTATTGATTACTGTTAATCACATTATTTTCTCAATATTGTGTGTTTAGGTGATTAATTTAGGTTATTATCAAGCACTGTGTTCACAGGTTGATTATTTAGTTTATTCACAACACTGTGATTATTGGCGCTGCTGTTTTATTCATTTAAAATCACTTTTACATTATATTTCATTTAAGTAGCTGCTTAGAACATTTCACTTAGGTGGTTTCGTTTAGTTTGTGTGTGCGCAGTGGTGGTGTGAAAAATTAAGAGGGCGAGCACATTTTATAATACCAGTTTTTTATAAAGTTGAATTGTAGCTCCAAAAATTAGCTATAGATAGTTTAAATGATACGATTTTAACATAGATCTTACAACTCCAAAGATTATTCCTTATGTTATACAAGAGAGGCTAAAACCAAACTGGACTAGAAAAATATAATATGGCCTCAGATAAGAAAATAGTATTTGTTATCAGGAATATAACTCTTATGCCCCGTACACGCGGTCGGAAATTCCGACCACAAAATCCATCGGATTTTTTCCGACGGATTTTGTCCGACGCTGGCGTTGCATACACACGGTCGGACAAAGTTGTCGGAAAATCCGATCATTCTGAACGTGGTGACGTTCGTTGCGTACGACGGAACTACGTAGAGGCTAGTAGCCAATAGCTTTGGTCTTGTAATTTGATCTGAGCATGCGTGGCACTTTGTCCATCGGAACTCGCTACACACGATCGGAAAAAGTCCTATCGGACTTTGTTGTCGGAAAATTTGAGAGCAGGATCTCAAATTTTTTCCTAAGGAAATTCCAACAGTAAAAGTCCGATGGTGCCCACACACGGTCGGATTTTCCGACAACATGGTCCGATAGGACATTTTCCGTCGAAAATTCCGACCGTGTGTACGGGGCATTAAAGACATTTTGAAGATTTTTTAAGTCTTATAAAACATATTGGTGCTATATGACAATAGTACAATGAAAACCAAGGGAATACAAATTCTGCTACCAGAACTAGACGAAGATAAAGTTGGAAGAGAGGGAAAGAATAAGGGGAAATAATAGAAGAGAGAAAACAAATAAAGAGTCATAAGTAGGGGGAAAAAAAGGGGGGGGAGATGAGATGGAGAAGAAAGAAATGATTTATAGAAAAATAACAATATTTATTAAGCACAATACAGTATATGACTAGAGCTTTCAAAAGAGTTAAAAATCATATAGAATGATACAGAATATACAGTGATCCCTTGAGCGTCAACGTGTTTCACCTCTAGGCTTCTTCAGGACACAATCAAGGTTTCAAAGGATAACGGAGGAGAGAGCGGATCTCACTGTCTAGAATAGAACATACTCATTTTAGAATTTTGATAATCGTGACATACACATTGCATATTACAAACGCACCAATCTGTCCATGGAAACAAAACATAAACACATACTTAGTATTAGATAAGGTATTATGGATCCCCGGGGTAACACAGGGTTATAATCGCACACTATGAATGCAGAGAGTGGGAATAGAAGGCGAGATTAGCAAGGGTCTTAGTAGAGAAGCATCAAAATTGGAAAGCAAAAAGCGTGTCAGCCAAGGACACCATATCTTCGCAAAGTTGGATATTTTATCTTGCCTCTATTTTGGCACGAATCATTGCTTGATTGATTCCATGTTTAGTTTCAGCAATTATTAAGGACGGGGATTTTCCAAGCTTTGGCAATCGTTTGTTTAGCAGCTGTAGTGGTCTGTAATAAGAGTTTGTATTGAATTGGTAGTTTTAAAAGTGCTATTGTATGATCAATAAAGATAGGGACATCAAACAGTGTTGAAATCATAAGAAATTCATCTTTCCAGAATTTTTTTGGCTACCGGACAGTCCCACCAAGTATGAAAATGTGATCCCAGATCGCTGCAACCGGGAAAGCATGATGGGGAATAATTGGGAGAGTATTTCACGATTCTGACAGGGACCAAATACCAATGTGTGAGTACCAGTGATGAAAGTAACTGAGTTAAAATAAACGGAGTTACCTAACGCAGTTACTTTAGAGGGTAACGAGTAATCTAACTGATTACTTTTCCCCTCATGGTAACTCAGTTCCCATTACTTTGGCTTAGTTACCCCAATTACCGTATTTATCAGCGTATAACACGCACTTTTTCCCCCTTAAAATCGGGGGAAAGTCGTGGGTGCGTGTTATACGCCGATACCCCAAAAAAAAATCGGTTGCGGCGCCGAAAAATGGCGACCGCGGCTGAAAAAGGCCGAACCGCGCCCGAAAAAGGCCGGAAAAAGCCGAAGCGCGTCCGAAAAAGACCGAAGCCGGCTGTTCAGCTCCACTCGTAGTCCCGCCTCCCTGCGCTCGCTCCCGAAACAGCAGGGAGGCGGGACTCTGAGCGGAGCTGAACAGTCGGCTCGGTCTTTTTCGGCCGCGGTTCGGTTTTTTTCGGCCGCGCATGCGCGGTATTTCTCACGGCGGGAAATTTAAACGCTGGCGAACTGCAAATGACACTAGCAAGCTGCAAATGACACTAGCAAGCTGCAAATGACGCCGGGCAAGCTACAAATGACGCTGGGCAAGCTGCAAATGACGCCGGGCAAGCTACAAATGACGCTGGGCAAGCTACAAATGACGCTGGGCAGGTTGCAAATGACGCTGGGCAGGTTGCAAATGACGCTGGGCAGGCTGCAAATGACGCTGAGCAAGCTGCAAATGACGCTGGGCAAGCTGCAAATGACGCTGGGAAAGGCTGCAAATGACGCTGGGCAAGCTACAAATGACGCTGGGCAGGCTGCAAATGACACTGGGCAAGCTACAAATGACGCTTAAATGTAAGTTTTTTTTTTTTTCCCTAAACTTCCCTCCTAAAACTTTTTTTCCTTAAAATTCCCTCCTAAACTTGGGGTGCGTGTTATACTCCGATAAATACGGTACTTCTACCGCCACTAGATGGCAGTAGTGTAATTCTGGTGTCCTGCCGAAAAAGTTCCCCCGCCGGACAAGGACCCCCTGTACTGCGCAGGCGCAGCACTTGCGCAATACGAAGGACTACGGAGCTTACAAAAATTGCCGAACCTAAACGGCTCTGAGTGAACTCTACACCGCGCAGGCGCAGTTAACATGTAATTGTACGAGGCGATGCCGCACGCTCCCGATGCTCGTGCTACTCTGCAGGGGGCGTCTATCATGTAACTAAGGGGCGGGTCTAGTATTACTGTAACCAAGGGGCGCATTTATTATTATTGTTATATATCGAGCTCTGCCCATTAATTTAACATTCGCCCTCTTCTGTAGCCATCCGCCCCTTACACAATATACAGTGGTGTGAAAAAGTGTTTGCCCCCTTCCTCATTTCCTGTTCCTTTGCATGTTTGTCACACTTAAGTGTTTCGGAACATCAAACCAATTTAAACAATAGTCAAGGACAACACAAGTAAACACAAAATGCAATTTGTAAATGAAGGTGTTTATTATTAAAGGTGAAAAAAAATCCAAACCATCATGGCCCTGTGTGAAAAAGTGATTGCCCCCCTTGTTAAAACATACTATAACTGTGGTTGTCCACACCTGAGTTCAATGTCTCTAGCCACACCCAGGCCTGATTATTGCCACACCTGTTCACAATCAAGGCATCACTTAAATAGGAGCTGCTTGACACAGTAAGGTCCACCAGAAGATCCTTAAAAGCTACACATCATGCCGAGACCCAAAGAAATTCAGGAACAATTGAGAAAGAAAGTAATTGAGATCTATCAGTCTGGAAAGGGTTATAAAGCCATTTCCAAAGCTTTGGGAATCCAGCGAACCACAGTGAGAGCCATTATCCACAAATGGCGAAGACATGGAACAGTGGTGAACCTTCCCAGGAGTGGCCGGCCGCCCAAAATTACCCCAAGAGCGCAGCGACGACTCATCCAAGAGGTCACAAAAGACCCCACAACAACGTCCAAGGAACTGCAGGCCTCACTTGCCTCAGTTAAGGTCAGCGTTCATGCCTCCACCATCAGGAAAAGACTGGGCAAAAATGGCCTGCATGGCAGAGTTCCAAGGAGAAAACCACTGCTGAGCAAAAAGAACATCAAAGCTCGTCTCAATTTCTCCACAACACATCTTGATGATCCCCAAGACTTTTGGGACAACATTCTGTGGACCGATGAGACAAAAGTGGAACTCTTTGGAAGGTGTGTGTCCAAGTATATCTGGCGTAGAAGGAACACTGCATTTCAGAAAAAGAACATTATACCAACAGTAAAATATGGTGGTGGTAGTGTGATGGTCTGGGGCTGTTTTGCTGCTTCAGGACCTGGAAGACTTGCCGTGATAAAAGGAACTATGAATTCTGCTGTCTACCAAGAGATCCTGAAGGAGAATGTCCGACCATCTGTTCGTGTACTCAAGCTGAAACGAACTTGGGTTCTGCAGCAGGACAATGATCCTAAACACACCAGCAAGTCCACCACCGAATGGCTGAAGAAAAACAAAATGAAGACTTTGGAGTGGCCTAGCCAAAGTCCTGACCTGAATCCTATTGAGATGTTGTGGTATGACCTTAAAAAGGCCGTTCATGCTCGAAAACCCTCTAATGTAACTGAATTAGGACAATTCTGCAAAGATGAGTGGGCCAAAATTCCTCCAGGACGCTGTAAAAGCCTCATTGCACATTATCGCAAACGCTTGGTTGCAGTTGTTGCTGCTAAGGGTGGCCCAACCAGTTATTAGGTTTAGGGGGCAATCACTTTTTCACACAGGGCCATGATGGTTTGGATTTTTTTTCACCTTTAATAATAAACACCTTCATTTACAAATTGCATTTTGTGTTTACTTGTGTTGTCCTTGACTATTGTTTAAATTGGTTTGATGTTCCGAAACACTTAAGTGTGACAAACATGCAAAGGAACAGGAAATGAGGAAGGGGGCAAACACTTTTTCACACCACTGTAATAATAATAGACCCGCCCCTTACACCATATAATAATAATAGACCCGCCCCTTACACGATATAATAATAATAGACCCGCCCCTTACACGATGTAATAATAATAGACCCGCCCCTTGCTTACACGCTATAACAGATCTGCCCCTTGGTTAGAGTAATACTAGACCCGCCCCTTAGTTACACGCATAGAATATTTTTTAAAAAGTCAGTTACTTTGCTGCGTAACTAATTACTTTTCCAATGTAGTAACCGAGTTACTAACGCAATTACTTTTTGGGAGAAGTAATTTGTAACTTAACTAATTACTTTTTTAACCGCTTCCCGACCGTCTCACGCAGATATACTGCGGCAGAATGGCACGGACAGGCAAAATCACGTACGGGTACGTGGCCCTTTAGTTGCCTACCTGTGGGTCGCGCGCGCGCGACCCGGTCGTGAGCTCCGTGACCCCCGCCGCGGGACCAGCGGACCCGATCGCCGCTGGTGTCCCGCGATCGGGTCACAGAGCTGAAGAACGGGGAGAGGTCTGTGTAAACAAACCTCTCCCCATGCTTCCTACTCTGCCTGTCATTGATCGGCTGTTCCCTGTCATCGGGAAAGCCGATCAATGACGTCAGACGTCAGCCCCGCCCCCTAATGTAAAAAAAGACACACACGTCACAGCCCATAACCCCTCCCCTCCCCCTAGTGGTTAACTCTTTCACTGCATGTGTCATTTATACAGGAATCAATGCATTTGTATAGCACTGATTGCTGTATAAATGACAATGGTCCCAAAAATGTGTCAAAAATGTCCGATGTGTCCGCCATAATGTCACAGTCACAATAAAAATCGCTGATCGCCGCCATTACTAGTAAAAAAAAAAAATATTAATAAAAATGCTATAAAAACTATCCCCTATTTTGTAAACGCTATAACTTTTGCACAAACCAATCAATAATCGCTAATTGCAAATTTTTTTACCAAAAAATATGTAGAAGAATACGTATCGGCTGAAACTGAGGAAAAAAAAATTTTTTTTTTTATATATTTTTTGGGGATATTTATTATAGCAAAAAGCAAAAAATATTGAATTTTTTTCAAAATTGTCGCTCTATTTTTGTTTATAGCGCAAAAAATAAAAACCGCAGGGGCGATCAAATACCACCAAAAGAAAGCTCTATTTGTGGGAAAAAAAGGACGCCAATTTTGTTTTGGAGCCATGTCGCACGACCGCGCAATTGTCAGTTAAAGCAACGCAGTGCCGAATCGCAAAAAGGGGCCTGGTCCTTTGGCTGCCAATTGGTCCGGGGCTGAAGTGGTTAAATTAATATATTTTTGCATAAATAAAATCTGTGTTTTTTAGACGTACTGCATTGATGTGTTACATCCTCCTTGTTTTGGCACCTTTTCCCACTAGCTCCTCTTCCTGAGGAGAGGTGGGGACTTACCTTTTGACTGCTATGTATAGCGTGTAGAGTTCAGAGGTGTGCTGCATAAAGAGTACAGGGTTTTCTGTGGTACAGAGTGCAGGGTTGAGGAGTCTGCTATGTACAGAGTGCAGGGTTGAGGAGTGTGCTACGTACAGAGTGCAGTGTTTAGGAGTGTGCTATTTACAGAGTGCAGGGTTGAGGAGTGTGCTATGTACAGAGTGCAGGGTTGAGGGGTGGTCTATGTACAGAGTGCAGGGTTGAGGGGTGCGCTATGTACAGAGTGCAGGATTGAGGAGTCTGCTATGTACAGATTGCAGGGTTGCGGAGTCTGCTATATACAGAGTGCAGGGTTGAGGAGTCTGCTATGTACAGAGTGCAGGGTTGAGGAGTCTGCTATGTACAGAGTGCAGGGTCGAAGAGTCTGCAGTGTACAGAGTGAAGGGTTGAGGAGTCTGCCATGTACAGTGTGAAGTGTTGAGGAGTCTGCCATGTACAGAGTGCAGGGTTGAGGAGTCTGCTACGTACAGAATGCAGGGTTGAGGAGTCTGCTATGTACAGAATGCAGGGTTGAGGAGTCTGCCATGTACAGAATGCAGGGTTGAGGAATCTGCTATGTACAGAATGCAGGGTTGAGGAGTCTGCTATGTACAGAGTGCAGGTTTGAGGAGTCTGCTGTGTACCGAGTGCAGGTTTTGTGAGTCTGCTATGTACAGAGTGTAGGGTGGAGGAGTCTGCTATGTACAGAGTGTAGGGTTGAGGAGTCTGCTGTGTACAGAGTGAAGGGTTGAGGAGTCTGCTGTGTACCGAGTGCAGGTTTGAGGAGTCTGCTATGTACAGAGTGTAGGGTTCTCCGCTCTTCTCAAGATCTCCTCCTGTCAAGCTCCCTTGTTTCCTCCTCCCATGCTCGTCTCCAGGATTTCTCCAGAGCCTCTCCTATCCTCTGGAACTCGCTACCTCAACCTGTCCGGCTATCCCCTACTCTAGCTACCTTCAGGCGATCCCTGAAAACTCATCTCTTCAGGGAAGCCTATCATGTCTCCAACTAATCTTTTACCACTTCCATCAGCTCATTCCCCACAGTTACAACCTTTTGTATCACCTCCCCCACCCTATTAGATTGTAAGCTCTTCTGAGCAGGGCCCCCTTAATCCTCTTGTATTTTATTGTATTATAACTGTATTGTCTCCCTTTTAATATTGTAAAGCGCTGCGTAAACTGTTGGCGCTATATAAATCCTGTAATAAATAAAATAAATAATAAATAGGGTTGAGGAGTCTGCTATGTACAGAGTGTAGGGTTGAGGAGTCTGCTGTGTACACAGCAGACTCCTCAAACCTGCACTCTCTACATAGTAGACTCCTAAAACCTGCACTCTCTACATAGCAGACTCCTCAACCCTGCACTCTCTACATAGCAGACTCCTCAACCCTTCACTCTGTACATGGCAGAGTGCAGGGTTGAGGAGTCTGCTATGTAGAGAGTGCAGGTTTGAGGAGTCTGCTATGTACAGAGTACAGGGTTGAGGAGTCTGCTGTGTACAGTGTGCATAGTTCAGGAGTGCAGGATTTAGGGGTTCCGCCACTTTCCGACTGAAAAAAAGCCCCAGGTGCGAGGGCCACATGAAATGGCCTGGCCTTGTGTTTGATACGTGGTTTAGATCAAACAGCCTCAGTTGGGAGACCAAAAATTGATTGATAGCTTCTCTGCCAAACAGAGCAACCAGAATTCAGAGGGGAAAATGGTTATTTTTATAGTCCATTTAGGTTCACAATTTAGTTTTTTGACCAGTTTTTCAGCTTGCAGTTCTCTTTTACTTTGTCCAGACACGCCTTTGTGTTTCACAACGAGATGCCAGAGCAAAAAAACATCAATGATGAAACTGCTTCTGAAGCAAAACCTGGCCTGCGGTGAAAGTAAAATTGCAATGCAAAGCTGATACAAAATCCAGCTCAGGCCTTACTGAGCGTGTGCGAGGAGGAACTTCCAATACTATGATAAGCCATACTACAGACTGAAACCCGGCCTCCTCATACCAAAGTCCTCCTCTTCACAGGAGGTACAAAAACATGACAGGGGTTCTAACCATCCAAGTGTCAAGACAAGGTCATCTAGATGTATGATCATTATGTGTCGGCAAGCCCCCCCCCCCCACCTCAAAAAATAAATAAAAAATAGCACTAATCTGCATGCTTTCCCTATAAACATAAATTCTCCCTCCCTTCCAGTAGAAATCTGCTTCCCCTGCTTAAACCCCCCTCCAACACAAATGTCCCCCTCCCCAAATAAATCACCCCTCCAAGCACAAATCCTATACCCTTCAAATCCCTCAAACTTTCTCTCTGAGTACACCACCTCTACCCCCATTCTAAAATCCCACTTACTGCACAACCGCCCCACCCCCCTCGTAGCAAAAATCCTAACCCCACCCCTACTCACACACACACACAGATTTCCCGTCCTAGCACAAATAACCACCATTCATTGCTACTAGCACAAATCCCCCCCCCCCCCCAAAAAAAATGTCCCCTCCTAGCATCAGCTCTGTTCCTGAGTGCTGCTTAAAGGGGCTGTTCCCATTCCCTCTGTGAACTTTGGGGACAACAGCTCCACGGGATTAAGTGCATAAACCGTTAGATTTATAATAAAAGACATTTATTTGTAAGGAAAAAATAAGGCTTCCTTCAGCGCACAGGCAAAAATACAAAACAAAGTCCGCTGAACTTCAGCTTGTCTTCAGCACAAAAACAAAATTAAGGAAAACACATACAGTTTTGTAGCAGGGTCTTTGGCAGCCTCCAAACATCCACACAGCTCAACCGACAGGTGTAATCACCTACTCCTCCTCACACCAACAACTCTTCCCTACTTCCTGTCTTATGAGCTGTCTTCCCGGAGGCCCTTAACCCCCTGTGCGCTGAATCCCTGTGGTCAGGGAGGGAGGCTCTTTCCCACCCGAATATCTCTTCAGAGCCTCCCAAATTCCGGGTCCCAAATAACTTATTATTAACATAGAGAGGACTGAGAGTCAGTCCTCTTCTGCTCGGCTACTCCCGGAACCCCTCACCCATTTTGGGTGACCCCCTGAGCAACGCTGCTACTCCCTTAAAGGGACCACAAACCAAATACTGGTGCTACCCGCACCCGTCCAGGACCCAACCTTGGCATCCTGTACACCTCCAATCAGCTCTCACTGAGCTCTGCAGATTATAACTCCGGCTCCCCGCCCCCCTGCTTTCTGGAAGCTCAGACAAGCTGTATAAATTCTGGACTTTGAACGACTGTAGTGAAAATAAGGCTGCAGATAAACAGGTACAGCTTATGTAGGAGGATTTGTTTAATCTCTGTGTATCACCTGAGGCTGGTCATTTCCCTGGGTATATATGTCGGAGTTTACAACCACTTTAAAGCAAAGGGAATGAGTCATATGGGTACAGGGTATGCCACTTCACCCAGGGAATGGAATGCAGGGAATGGGGAGTGAAGGAAAGGTGAGTATAAGCAGCTGAGTGTGGTGGCATTAAAGTAGTGAAATTGGCACTTTTTCCGTCATGGACAAAGCACAGCTTTACTGTAAATATAGGGTTTAGATAGAGCTGGGCTCACTAGATAAAGAGCCTTCATAAAGTCTATGTTCTGGATTTGACCGCGGCACTCTTCCAGGAAAACCTTCTGTTCCAATAAACCCATCGCAGTGCTAAATGCGGAAAAAAATGCTGCAGAAAATGAAAGCCACATTTACAAAAACACAATAAAGACAATACAAAAACAGGAAGCATTTTTCAGTTTCGGTTTATGTGACTCGTCTAAAACATCTGCCAAATGAAGTTTCTCAGAAAGAACTTACAGCTGCGTGTACTGTGTTATGCCACACTTTGAATGAATGAATAATTTGTATAGCGCTACAATACGAACTGAATCGCCTCAAGGCGCTGTATTTGTGCTTTGTTGTCACCCTTCTTAGAAGAGGTAGGTCTTCAGTTTTTTCCTGAAGGCCTGATGGTTTTCTTCCATGCGGATGTAGGTTGGTAGAGCGTTCCATAGCCGTGGTCCTTGGACAGCGAATCTCCGTTTCCCCCTTTGATTTGTAGTGGGATTTGGGAATGAGGAGGAGGTTTTGGTTAGCCGATCGAAGACTGCGATTGGGTGTGTAGTGTTTAATTTTCTCGAGAAGGTATTGTGGAGCGTCTCCATGGGTACATTTGTGGGTGAGGCAGAGGGTCTTGAATGTGACCCGATTCTTTACGGTTAGCCAATGTAGGCTCCTCAGGGAAGGGGAGATGGGTTCCCAGGTTTTTTTCCTGTTATCAGCCTTGCCGCCGTGTTTTGGATAAGTTGTAAGCGCGCAAGTTGATATTGGGGTAAACCTATGTAAAGGGAGTTTGCGTAGTCAAGTCGTGAATTGATGACTGTTCCAACTACCGCTGCTTTGTCCTCCTTTGGAATGAAGGGGATGAGTCTGCGTAGCAGGCGGAGCAGATGGTGAGAGCCACTGACTACTGCTCCTATTTGTGCATCCATTGACATTTCTGAGTCAAAAATGACTCCGAGACTCTTGACCTTGATCCTTGGGGAGCAGTGTCCAAAGATGGTGGGTGGTGTCCAAGGGATCTTGGTTCGGGAGTTTTGGTTTGCATGTAGAATAAGAAGTTCTGTTTTCGATTAGTTGAGTTTCAGGGAGCTAGTGGTCATCCAGTCGTCTATCAGGGTGAGGCATTTTTCTAATTGCTGATGATGATCTTTTTGTCCGGTGATACAAAAATATAATTGGGTGTCGTCAGCGTATGAGTGGAAGCAGAGGTCTGATCTTCTGATGATTTTGAGGAGTGGGCAGATGCAGATGTTGAAGAGAACTGGTGACGGGTGATCCTTGAGGGATTCCACAAGAGAGTCCAGGTCTGCCCAGGTCTTCTAATGAGTGCCCCAGTTTGTCTACTGAGGGTTTTCTATTGAGTGCCCCAGCTGTTGTACTGAGTGCTCTGGGTCTTATATTAAAGGCCACAGGTCTTCTACTGAGTTCCCTGGGTCTTTAACTGAGTGCCCCAGGTCTTCTGATAACTGCCCAGGTCTTCTAATGAGTGCCCCGTTCTTGCACTGAGTGCTCTGGGTCTTATATTAAAGGCTACCGGGGGGGGGGGGGCGTGACCGGATGCAAGTGAGAGCGAGTGAGAAGTGAGTGCACGTTGCGTCCCTTGACCCTGCTGTCCCCCGCTCCTACTACTGAATAGATGCTCGGAACCTGTCAGCATCGATACCGATCGAGAGAGACGAGAGGCGGCTGTGCGGCGGTGTTGGGTGTGGAGCCGAGCTGGGCTGTGAGGAGCGCCGGCGTGATTGACGGGCGGTACACCCAGCGTCTACCTTCACATCCCTTCGATCTGTGAACAGCGCGAGCAGTGTGTTGCCTGAAGTCAGACGGAGGAGGAGAGCAGCGGCAAGGGGTGTGAGAGACTCCTGCCGTCTCTCCCTGGGGTCTGCAAGACTGTCGGTCGCGGACCTGAACACAAGCCAGGCGGTGCACTGAGGAGGCTCACCTACTACTCACTTTTCTCACTAGAGGGACAAAGCTAGAACTGGGGATAACTGTGAGAGGGCTACCCCCGATCCCTGTACTGAGCATCCAAAACTAATCTGGAACCACGTGGGGCTGGCCATTAGCCGCCCCTACTCAATCCTGACCGTATATTGTTTCCACCCAGCGTGGGACAGCACGAGTCGATCGCCTGATCTGCTGGACTCTGGACACTTCTACTACTACTGCTATGGCTCTGGATGGGTGAGAAAAATATGTTTTTTATTCATATTATCTCTTGCCTTACTGCAATATAGAATAACAAGGAAAGCAAAGGGGAAGGCTCCTAATAAGGAAAAGCCAGGCTTCTGTGTTTCTTTTTTGGACTGTGTTGCTAAAAATAGAGAGCCTTGTTTTGTTTCTCTTGAAGGAATCATATTTATGCGGACTCTGGCCTTGTATAATTCCACTTTACCTAGCAGGGGTTACCCCCTTGTTTGCTTTTTTTCTCCCCGCTTGGACCAGGCCAAATTTACGTTTCTCAGGCAATTTACGTTTCTCATGCAATTTACGTTTCTATGCCAACTCACGTTTCATGTTCCTCTCGTTTTCCCCCAGGTTTCTCTTGTTTTCCCAGGTTTCTCTCGTTGTTCATCAGTTCACGTTCTCGTGCAAGCGGCGTTTCTTATGCAGGTTGTGTTTTTCTTGGAGCCTCGGTTCTTATGCTGCTCACGTTTTCGTCAGATTGCACTACTCATGTTTCTTGTTCAGTCACGTTCCTTCACGCAGCTTACTTTCCTGTCACAGGTTTCTCAGTCTGCTCACGTTTCTCTCACAATTTATGTTCCTGACCCAGCTGTGTGTCATTTCCACGTTACCTTTAATTTCCTAGCTCTGTCCGGCCAGGAGTTGCGCAATAGTATGGAACTATTGTCAGCACATATTGGAGCTCCAGCAGCTTCTACTGGCTCAGGGGCTTTAGTGGTTTCCGGAACTTTCTCTGTGCCTAGGGCGATATCAGTAGGCACAAGTCTCGGACGCAGATGCCGGCGTCATGCCTTCTCTTCGGTTTCCAGCTTTTGTGATGGATTAGGTTCCCATTGGGCTGACACAACAGCCTTGATCGATAAAATCTTTATTTTGTATTCCAGGAAGGCTCATGACACTGCTTGGGATGTTTTCCAGGCATTCCGGTCAAGGTTTCCTAGTCCTGACAGTTGACATCTAGTTCCTATTTTGCTTTTCTGTTTTTTTTTTTTTTTTGGGCACTTCCAACTCGTATCGGCCGACAGCACTATCGGGCCGCATCTGGCTGAGACTCAGCATTTCATGTTGTTGGAATACCCCGATAGGCCTTTCTTCATTTTCTGCGCACTCTATTCAAGCCATTCTCAGGGATCCAGAAGAGTTGCCCCCTGCTGTGCTCAGCAGACTTCCCATCAGGGTCATATTCTTCATGACATATCCGACATGCTCTCTAGGTCTCCTTTTCGTTGTGAACCAGCTTGGTGCTCAAAGCAGCGCTTTATCTGACCTTTTATTCCTGAGGCCAGGGGAGTTGCGCTTCTGGCCCAATGGTCTCGCATACTTTTGGCCAATCAACTGGTTTGGCACCCCGGCCTTTTCTGTGACATCTGCATGCTTGCAAGACACAGCAATCGGAAAGCAGCACCGTCATCAGGGCCTTGGAGCCTGGCAAGGCGTGGTACCTGGTGTTGGTTTTAAACCAGCTTGTCAGTGCTACATCTGTTAAGCCCAGGGGGGGTCCTCAGTTGCCTTTTCCTAGTGCTCCCCTCTCCGCAGCTCAATGCATACTTAATTTCCATCCCCTTTTGGCCTATCAGGGTCTGGACCCTATAAGCATACTCTGGCTATTCTTTTAGGATAGGAGCAGCTTCTGTAAATTTGCGCCAGGGGGTTCCGGCGATTATTATTTGGGTAAGTGGAGGTTGTCTTATTTCTCTGGGTCCCAGAGACACTTTTTGAGTTGTTATAGGCGTTTTTCAATTTTGGCAGATTGAACGGTAATTCAGTGTGTAATAAATCTGTTTGTAAGCTTTCATCCTACTGTGTTTATTTTTGCCCCCTTTTAGGCATACTGACCACGTGACCCCTGGCATAATTCAGTGTGTACGGAATACGAAATTCCGTTTACGAATTTCGTCGCCGAATGATTCGAATGAATTCGAATGAATTCGAATGGATTCTACTGAATTCGAATGACAAAGTGTCATTTTTGCCCCCTTTTAGGAATCTGGAAGCCCCCTTTAACAAGGGGACCCCCAGATCCCGGCCCCCCCCTGTGTGAAATGGTAAGGGGGTACTTACCCCTACCATTTCACCAAAAAAGTGGCAAAAATGGTAAAAATGACAGGAGACGGTCTTTGACAATTCCTTTATTAAAATCTTCTTTCTTCTGGTCTTCCTTTCTTCATCTTCTCCTTCCGTCATCTTCTTCCATCTTCTTCTTCCTTCGATTCGCTTCTTCTTCCTCCGGTCTTCTCGTCCTTCTCGTCCGGCGTCGTCCTTCTCGTCCGGCATCGGCGTCTCTTCTCGCAGGCCGCTCCTCGCAATGGGAGGCTCCCGCTCTGTGAGGCTCCGCTCCGCTGACAGGTCTTTTATAACGAAGGCACCTGGTGACCCCGCCCCCTCTGACGCACGGGGACGTCATGTGGAATTCCCTATGGCTTTCCCCATGACGTCAGAGGGGGGGCGGGGTCACCAGGTGCCTTCGTTATACAAGACCTGTCACCCGGAGCGGAGCCTCACAGAGCGGGAGCCTCCATTGCGAGGAGCGGCCTGCGAGAAGAGACGACGATGCCGGACGAGAAGGACGACGCCGGACGAGAAGGACGAGAAGACCGGAGGAAGAAGAAGCGAATCGAAGGAAGAAGAAGATGGAAGAAGATGGAAGAAGTTTTGGGGGTCTCAGACCCCCAAAGCACCCTCCCCCTTTTAGGCATACTGACCACGTGACCCCTGGCACACCTCAGGTCAATGTTCTCATTTGCTCTTTGTTCCTTTCCTATACCATCCACAGATTGACTCTGAGTACAAGTGTAATGCCGCGTACACACGGTCGTAATTCTCGCCGGAAAAAGCTCTGATGGTTTTCCCGTCGAAATTCCGACGGAATTTCGCTCAAACTGTCTTGCCTACACACGGTCACACCAAATTCCGACGGTCAATAACACCACGGCATACAACACGTTCGACTGCACTATAAAAGGGAAGTTTAATGCTTCTGAGCATGCGTCGAATTGTTTCCGAGCATGCGTCGGAATTTTGCATGTCGGAATTGCATACACACGATCGGAAAATCCGATAGAAAGCTTTTCCGTCTGAAAAATTAAGAACAGGTTCTCAATCCAAAGTCCATCGGAAATTCCGACAGAAAAAGACCGATGGGCATACACACGGTCGGAAAATCCGCTGAAAAGCTCCCATCGGACTGTTTCCATCGAAAATTCCGACCGTGTGTACGCGGCATAAGGCTGGCGGCAGGTCAGACTGTATTTGTAGGAGGAGTCAGGCTGCATAAAGCCTGCCTTCCTTTGCCTCCTCCCTTGTGGTCGTAGGCTCTCGTGTCCCACCCACCCATTCCCCTTTTCTTTTCATTTCATTTCATACTTGGGTATGCCCTCTTTTAGGCATACTGACCACGTGACCCCTGGCACACCTCAGGTCAATGTTCTCATTTGCTCTTTGTTCCTTTCCTATACTATCCACAGATTGATTCTGAGTACAAATATGGAATTACATTTACTAAATAAATTCTAAACCCAACAATAAGGATAAATAAGGCAACATTGTTTTAATTCATCCTCTTTTAAAATCCAAATTTCTATTATTAGTGTTATGATTGTAGCCTGGCTAAGAATTTTAGAGGAAAAGCAAATTTACTAGAACCCACCATCATGTCACCCTCCCTCTCCTGGAGGCCTGTCGCATGCCAATTTTCCTGGTACCCTTCATCATGATGTCACCATGCCACCACTAGAGTCTTTAGAACCTGTTAGGAGACTAAAGATAGACATTTGTTTGGATTCTAAATCCATTTTTGCAAGGAACCGCATCATCTGCCTCTATTTTTGTCCCCTGACAGGTTTCCTATGATCACAAAATCACACTTTGTCATTTCCTGCACATGGAAACGTAATTTCCACATTATTTCCTGCAGTTGCGTGTGTTTGGCAAAGATACTTTTTTTGGAATACATTGTTATGCCCCGTACACACGGTCGGAAATTCCGACGAAAAATGTCCGATCGGACCATGTTGTCGGAAAATCCGACCGTGTGTGGGCTCCATCGGACTTTTTCCGTCGGAATTTCCGACGGAAAAAATTTGAAATCCTGCTCTCAAATTTTCCGACAACAAAGTCCGATCAGACTTTTTCCGATCGTGTGTAGAGAATTCCGACGGACAAAGTGCCACGCATGCTCAGATCAAATTAGGAGACCAAAGCTATTGGCTAATAGCCTCTACGTAGTTCCGTCGTACGCAACGAACGTCACCACGTTCAGAATGATCGGATTTTCCGACAACTTTGTCCGACCGTGTGTATGCAACACCAGCGTCGGACAAAATCCGTTGGAAAAAATCAGACAGATTTTGTGGTCGGAATTTCCGACCGTGTGTACGGGGCATTAGGCTTCTTTCACACAGATGTCATGAACAGATCCCTGGCTGAATCAGAGCAGTTTGGGGCAGATGCAGGGTCTGACTGGCAACCTTTGGCCCAGGAAGCAAGTACAACCAAAGAGGCCCATGTTGCTGTGACTTGGCCCCCCCTCCCGCTTCTCCCTTTTCCCTGCCTCCTCCTAACCCCCCATCTGTCAGAGTCCTGGATGTGAGGCCGGATTTGCGGAGAGGGCGCCCCTTGCAGCTAAGTGCAGCGTAACCCTGGTAATGAGACAGGGAGTACGGTGCCCAAAGGTGCACGGGTTGCCGAGTGCTGAGTTCAGTAGCTGGTAGCAGGGAGCTGCTGGGGTGCGTAGGTGTTGTTGATGGGGCAACCGTGCGAGGAGAAATCCCAGGTATGGAGCCGTGGAGCAACCAGGAGTCAGAGCCAAGCCAGAGGTCCTATACAGCAGGAATCAGTCTGAGATGAAGGTACAGCAGGATAATCAGGAACGGAGTCGGTAGCCAAGTCAGGGGTCAAACATGAGAGGACGAGCAAGGTACAGTTGCAGAGCAGGAGAGTAGTCAGGTTCAAGCCGGGGACAAATGCAGGCGGAAAACAGGAGCAGTCAGGCAAGCCAGGTGATAACCGGAAGCAGGTAAACGACAGGAACAGGAGACACGGAAGCTGACGATAATCCAGCAACCAGCGTGTACCAGCAGCAGGCTTAAATAGACCAGGGGGTGCCAAAGATCACCTTGATGCATGCACGTGCGTTAGCGCACGCGTTAGCGCACGCGTTAGCGTGCACGTTAGCACATTGGTGCGCTCCCGCTGTTGCGCCTGTCGTGTGCGCGCACGTGTGCACATGCGCACAGGGATGCGCCTGGTGCAGCCATGACGGGTACTGGCAGGATTCCCTGTCCTACGGCCATTACCCTGACACCATCCCAGGCTGAATATCCACTCCAGGTATTCTGCTCACCGGGCAGGTTGGGCTGGACAGCGCCTACTGTACCTTTAACTTTTTACTCCTCTTCACCAGAAAGCCTTTAGGCTTGTCTATGGTTGACACCTCTTTATGGAGCAATACTTTTTGGAATGATCTTTTGTATTTATTTTAATTATTTTAAATTACTTGGATGTAGGTAGAGAAACATGAAATGCTTCCAGGTGCTCTCCAAAAACATTGTTGTGCTTGTGTAAGTGGAGTACATACACAGGATCATTTTAGGTGTCCGGATTAACTAGTTTGTGTTTGAGGCCATTGTCAGACTAGTCTAGAACAGATCTGAAATGCACTCGACTGATTTGTATGAAAGAAAAACAAATGCATGGCAACAATAAATGCAATTGTCCTTCCAAAAGATCCAAAGTTTCGAACCTGTTCTCCAGGTCCTTCGTAAATATTTATGTCAGAAGGGAAACCCAAATATCTGCATACACTTGTCCTTATCCATGACTCCATGACTGATGAGATGGGCATGATCTGAAAACCTTGGGCTCAAGCTACAAACAATTGACCATTCGATATATTAGGGGTACCCGGGTTCTTTTTCGGACCCTAGCAGTTTCCTGGTCATCTTGAAGAGTTAACTGCATTTCAAAAAAATCTGAAACCAGCCTGAGTCAGGAGTGAGTTGGCACTTAACCAATAGCAATGAGGAACATACAAAAAGTCCATTTAGGTATGGTTTTGGACAAACAAAAACAAAAAAAGAAGAAAAACCCAAATTTGGAACTCCTGACCCGAAAGTAACATTGAAGTCAATAGGAATCCAAACCAAGTCACAAAAGTGTTATATTACAGAGCAGCAAATAATGCAAAGTTGTTCAGAATGGCTTTGGAAGCTCCTGGCCACCCATAGATGAGGAGATGATGGTCTAGTTTTCAAATACGATTTCAAATTCGAATTTCCCAATATAATAAACAATAGAATGGGAAATAAAGGAATAGAACAGAAAATAAAGAAACAGAAGAGAAAGTAAAGGAATAGAAAGGAATAATAATAAAATAAAATAATTTGACATAACGAAACAAAAGTTTGGATGAAATTTGAATAAAATCCGAACTGTTTTCGCATAAAATCCGAACTGTTTTCAAATAAAATCTGAACTGTTTTAATCCGAATTGCTTTAGAATTCAAGAAAGAAATGGAATAGAAAGTAAAGGAATAGAAAAGAATAGAGTAAAACAGAACAAGAGGGCCAGTTGTTCTGATCATTTTTGATGAGCAATTTATAATTTATGATGAATATTTCCTAATATTTCCTAATATTTCCTAATAAATATCATGGGATAATGCACTAGGCTGGGCTCTTTCTTTTATTAATTTTTTATTTTTTTTGGTAGGAACAGTAAACTGTCCCTCTTGTTCTGTTTTACTCTTTTGAATTCCTTTACTTGTTTTTTGAATGTTTTTTGAATTAAAATCCAAACTCCTTTCGAATTCAATTCGAATCGTGTTTGAATTCGAAACGTTTTCAAATACAATTCAAATTCGAACAGTTTTTTTTAATAAGATTCGAACTGCTTTCGGATTCAATTTCAATCGTGTTCGAATTCGAAACGTTTTCAAATACATTTCAAATTCGAATTTTGGAATACAATAAAATAGAATAGGAAATAAAGGAATAGAATACAAAAGAATATAATACAATAGAAAAGAATAGGATAGAATAGAATAGAAAATAAAGAAATAAAATAGAAAGTAAAGGAATAGAAAAGTAAAACAGAACAAGTGGGCCAGTTTACTATTCCTCCAAAAAAAAAAACTAATAAAAGAAGGAGCCCAGCCTAGTGAATTATACCACAATATTTACTAGGAAATATTCTCTAGACACGTGCAGTTTGTTTCGTTCTGAATCGAAATTTGGACACCGAATTCCAATAGTAACGAATTTAAACTATTTATCGAAATAACAAAACTTAATTTTGGATTCAATTTGAATAAAATCTGAACTATTTTTGAATTCAATTTGAATCGCGTTCGAATTCGAAAGGTTTTCAAATAGGATTCAAATTTGAATTTCCGAATACAATAAAATAGAATAGGAAATAAAGGAGTAGAATACAAAAGGATATAATACAATAGAAAAGAAAAGGATAGAATTGAAAATAAAGGAATAGAACAGAAAATAAAGAAAAGTAAGGGAATAAGAAAGAATACAAAAGGGAGTACCAGCCCTAGTGCATTATTCTACGATATTTATTAGGGAATATTCATGAGACATGTGCAGTTTGTTTCGTTCTGAATCGAAATTTGGACACATTTTTAATTTTTTTGTGAAATTCGGATGGATCCGAATTTCAATAGTAATGAATTTAAACTAATTTGAAATAGCAAAACAAAATTTTGAATGAAATTCTAATAAAATCCAAAATAGTTTGGGCTTTATTGAAATTTAATCCAAAATTTAGTTTCGTTATTTCGATAAATCGTTTAAATTCGTTACTATTGGAATTCGGTGTCCAAATTTCGATTCAGAACGAAACAAACTGCACATGTCTAGAGAATATTTCCTAATAAATATTGTGGGATAATTCACTAGGCTGGGCTCCTTCTTTTATTCATTTTTTTTTGTAGGAATAGTAAACTGAACGTTCTGTTTTACTTTTCTATTCCTTTGCTTTCTATTTTATTTCTTTATTTTCTATTCTATTCTATCTATTCTCTATTCTTTTCTATTGTATTATATTCTTTTGTATTATATTCCTTTATTTCCTATTCTATTTTATTGTATTCCAAAATTCGAATTTGAAATGTATTTGAAAACGTTTTGAATACAAACACGATTCAAATTGAATTCGAAAGCAGTTCGGATTTTATTCAAAAAAACTGTTTGAATTTGAATTGTATTTAAAAACGTTTCTAATCGAACACGATTCAAATTGAATTCGAAAGAAGTTTGAATTTTATTAAAAAAACATTCAAAAAACAAGTAAAGGAATTCAAAAGAATAGAGTAAAAAAGAACAATAGGGCCAGTTTACTGTTCCTACCAAAAAAAAAAAAAAAATGAATAAAGGAAAGAGCCCAGCCTAGTGCATTATCCCACGATACTTATTAGGAAATATTCATCATAAATTATAAATTGCTCATCAAAAATGATCAGAACAACTGGCCCTCTTGTTCTGTTTTACTCTATTCTTTTATCTTCCTTTACTTTCTATTCTATTTCTTTCTTGAATTCTAAAGCAATTCGGATTAAAACATTCGGATTTTATGCTAAAACAGTTTGGATTTTATTCGAATTTCATCCAAAAAATGTTTTCGTTATGTCAAATTATTTTATTTTATTATTATTCTTTTCTATTCCTTTACTTTCTATTCTATTCCTTTATTTTCCATACTATTGTTTATTATATTCGGAAATTCGAATTTGAAATCGTATTTGAAAACTGTTTGGATTTTATTAGAATTTCATCCAAAATTTTGTTTCGCTATTTCAAATTAGTTTAAATTCGTTACTATTGAAATTCGGATCCATCCAAATTTCACAAAAAATGTAAAATGCATCCAAATTTCGATTCAGAACTAAACAAATTGCACATGTCTAATGAATATTCTTTTATTTTCTATTCTATCGGATTATTTTCTATTGTAATATATTCTTTTGCATTCTATTCCTGTATTTTCTATTCTATTTTTTATTGTATTCGGAAATTCGAATTTGAAATCGTATTTAAAAACTGTTTGGATTTTATTAGAATTTCATCCAAAATTTTGGTTCATTATTTCAAATTAGTTTAACCGCTTCCCGACTGCCTCCTGCACATATACGTCGGCAGAATGGCACGGCTAGGCAAAAGCACGTATATATACGTCCCCTTTAATTGCCTAGCCGCGGGGCGCGCTCGCGACCCGGTCGGGAGCTCCGTGACCGCGGTTGCGGGACCAGCGGACCCGATCGCCGCTGGTGTCCCGCGATTGGGTCACAGAGCTGAAGAACGGGGAGAGGTCTGTGTAAACAAACCTCTCCCTGCGCTTCCTGTCATCGGGAACGCCGATCAGTGACGTCAGACGTCAGCCACGCCCCCTACTGTAAAAAAAAAACACACACACACGTCACACTAACTCCTCCCCACCCCCTAGTGGTTAACTCCTTCACTGCCACTGTCATTTACATAGGAATCAGTGCATTTAAATAGCACTGATTTCTGTATAAATGACAATGGTCCCAAAAATGTGTCAAAAATGTCCGATGTGTCCGCCATAATGTCGCAGTCACAATAAAAATCGCTAATCGCCACCATTACTAGTAAAAAAAAAAAATATTAATAAAAATGCTATAAAACTATACCCTATTTTGTAATAGCTATAACTTTTGCGCAAACCAATCAATCGCTAATTGCGATTTTTTTTTACCAAAAATATGTAGAAGAATACGTATCGGCCTAAACTGAGAAAAAAAAAAAATTTTATATATTTTTTGGGGATATTTATTATAGCAAAAAGTAAAAAATATTGCATTTTTTTTTCTAAATTGTCGCTCTATTTTTGTTTATAGCGCAAAAAAAAAAAACAGGGGCAATCAAATACCACCAAAAGAAAGCTCTATTTGTGGGAAAAAAAGGACGCCAATTTTGTTTGGGAGCCACATCGCACGACCGCGCAATTGTCAGTTAAAGCGACGCAGTGCCGAATCACAAAAAGGGGCCTGGTCCTTTGGCTGCCAATTGGTCCGGGGGTGAAGTGGTTAAATTCATTACTATTGAAACTTGGATTCATCCGAATTTCCGAATAACAAAAAATGTGTCCAAATTTCGATTCAGAACGAAACAAACTGCAAATATTTCCTAATAAATATCGTGGGATAATGCACTAGGCTGGTACTCCCTTTTTTTATTCCTTCTTTTGTAGGAACAGTAAACTGGCCCTTTGTTTAGAATATTTGGAGACCCCGGGGACTGTAAAAAAACACCATGAGCAACATCCTTTAGAAACTTATATTGGAATTTGCACTGGGGAATTTTTTTGAGATAATTTTTGATGAGCAATTTATAATTTATGATGAATATTTCCTAATAAATATCGTGGGATAATGCACTAGGCTGGGCTCTTTCTTTTATTCATTTTTTTTTATTATTGGAATAGTAAACTGGCCTACTTGTTCTGTTTTACTCTATTCTTTTTCTATTCCTTTACTTTCTATTATATTTATTTTCTATTCTATCCTATTCTTTTCTATTCCTTTACTTTCTATTCTATTTCTTTATTTTCTGTTCTATTCCTTCTTTTCTATTGTATTATAAATTATTATTATTATTATTCAAAAGCAGTTCGGATTAAAACAGTTTGAATTTTATTTGAAAACAGTTCGGATTTTATTCGAATTTCATCCAAAATTTAGTTTCGTTATGTCAAATTATTTTATTTTTATTCTTTTCTATTCCTTTACTTTCTATTCTATTTCTTTATCTTCTGTTCTATTCTTTTATTTTTCATTCTACCAGATTAGTTTCTATTGTATTATATTCTTTTGTATTCGATTCCTTTATTTCCTTTTCTATTTTATTGTATGCCGAAATTTGAATTTGAATCGTATTTGAAAACGTTTCAAATTCGAATACGATTCAAATCGAACTTTTGAAAACAGTTCGAATTTTATTCGAATTTCACCCAAAATTTTGTTTTCGTTATGTCAAATTATTTTATTTTTAATCTTTTCTATTCTTCTCTATTCTATTATTTTATTTTCTATTCTATCAGATTATTTTCTTTTGTATTATATTCTTTGTGAAATCTGAATCGTATTTGAAAACGTTTCAAATTCGAACACGATTCAAACCGAATTTGAAAATAGTTCTGATTTTATTCAAATTTCACCCAAAATTTTGTCTCGTTATGTCAAATTATTTTATTTTTAATCTTTTCTATTCCTTTACTTTCTATTCTATTTCTTTATTTTCCGTTCTATACTTTTATTTTCTATTCTATCAGATTATTTTCTATTGTATTATATTCTTTTGTACTCTATTCCTTTATTTCCTTTTCTATTTAATTGTATGCCGAAATTAGAATTTGAATCGTATTTGAAAATAGTTTGGATTTTATTCAAATTTAATCCAAAATTTTGTTTGGTTATTTTGAATTAGTTTAAATTCCTTACTATTGAAATTTGGATTCATCCGAATTTCTGAATAACAAAAAATGTGTTTAAATTTCGATTCAGAACGAAACAAACAAACTGCACTCGTCTAATGAATATTTCCTAATATATTATAAATTTCCCAAATAAATAATTGATGTCCTTTTAGGCATACTGACCACGTGACCCCCTGGCACACCTCAGGTCAATGTTCTCATTTGCTCTTTGTTCCTTTCCTATACTATCCACAGATTGACTCTGAGTACAAATATGGAATTACATTTACTAAATAAATTCTAAACCCAACAATAAGGATAAATAAGGCAACATTGTTAATTCATCCTCTTTTAAAATCCAAATTTCTATTATTAGTGTTATGATTGTAGCCTGGCTAAGAATTTTAGAGGAAAAGCAAAATTACTAGAACCCACCATCATGTCACCCTCCCTCTCCTGGAGGCCTGTCGCCGGCCAATCGTCCTGGTACCCTTCATCATGATGTCACCATGCCACCACTAGAGTCTTTAGAACCTGTTAGGCAGGGCTCAAGTCCTGCGGGAACGCATGGGAACGGAGTTCCTGTACTTTTTCCACAACAGGAACTCAGTTCCCATTAGCAGCCGTGTCCTGCCAGACTTTGAAGCATGCGAGCTGTGTGGCAGGTGCTACACCAGCAGCTGGCGACACAGCTCGCAATAGTAAGTGCCACACACCTGACCATTCAGGCATTGCCAGTAGGGGGCCCATTGACTAGACATGTGCAATTCGTTTCGTTTTTTGCTTTTTTTCGTTTTTTTCGTTCGTTCGTTTTCGTACGAATGAATGAATCGTTCGAATCAAACGAATAACGAATCGTTCGAATCGTACGAATCCGATTAATGAATCGTTCGAATCGAACGAATCCGAAAAACAACGAAAATCCGAAAAAAAATAATTAGAAACAACGAATGTACGAATGAAGAAAATCCGAAAAACAAAAAAAACAGGAACAACGAAAATGAACGAAAAAAATCGTACATTCGTAACTTTTTTTTTGTTGAATTGGTAATTTTCCGTGTCCCTTACAATGGTGCTGCTTAACGTGCTTCGAACAGATTGAACGAAAAAATTCGTACATTCGTAACTTTTTTTTTCAATTCGTAACTTTTTTTTTTTGATTCGTAACTTTTTCTTTTCGATTCGTAAATTATTAAAATGTAATAATAGCATACACATTACATAAAATTATGAATTATTCTCCGATTACGAATCTACGAATGTTACGAATGTACGAATAAATACGAATGCTAAACTAACGAAAAAAAGGAATCAACGAAAAAATAACTCTTACGAATGTACGAATCGTTACGAATACGAACACCGACGACTTACGAATGTACGAATCATTACGAATACGAACACCGACGACTTACGAATGTACAAATCGTTACGAATCAACAAACAAAAAAAACGAAACGAAAATAAAATATTTTTTTTCGGAAACGCAAAAAACGAAACGAAAATAAACAAATTTTTTTGTTGTGCACATGTCTACCATTGACAGCTTCCGCATCGATCTACCTGTCAATCACAGCTAGCTGATGGGTAGATCAGGTCCCTGCTGCTAAGAGATTGTATTTAGTCAGACCTCTTGTGATGGTCTCCTCCCCGCCGGCCCCTCCTGATTTTCTGTCTCCTCATCCCCCCCCCCCCCCCAGTCTCCTGCATACTTGCTCTGTGTGTCCTGCTGAATCCCCCCCTCCTCTATCTTCAGTGCCATATGATGAGAGAACCCAGAGGAGGAGAACAGCTATTCTGCTCACAGGACATGCAGGGAGAGAGGTGAGCTGAGGGAGGAACATCAGTTTGGGGTGGTAAGCTGAGCACAATACCTGGCAAAGTTTAATGCCAGGAGGGAAGTTTATTTGGAAATATGTGAAGGGTTGGAATAGCAGCGAGTGTGTGTTGGAGCCCCTGCAGAGTTTGCAGCCCCCCCAAGCTAACATACATCTCCTAAGCAGGAACACATCACTATCTCCCCAAGCATTCTGTCCAGATAATGTGCAGTTCATTTATGACCTTTCCGTTTAACCCTGTGTTATCCAAACTCTGTTCAATGAAAAGTGTAAACTCACCACATAAACACTCTATATACAAAATAACATTCCCCAATAAAGATCAGAACATGATGATCACATTACATGGAAGCACAATTGTATGAATGCTGATTATTCAGAGAATTACCGGATTTATGTTTATTGAGGATTGTTTTTTTTTATGTACTAACAGTTAAGCTTCATCCACACAATATGAAAACTGGATGAAAATACCACTTTTGAAGCGTTCGTGCATATGAGCGTATCATTTTTTTTTTGGTGGGGGAGCGGATCTTGGGTGGGAGTTCCCACACTTTTTTCCCCAGGACTTGAGCCCTGATGTTAGGAGACTAAAGATAGACATTTGTTTGGATTCTAAATCCATTTTTGCAAGGAACCGCATCATCGGCCTCTATTTTTGTCCCCTGACAGGTTTCCTATGATCACAAAATCACACTTTGTAATTTCCAGCACCTGGAAACATAATTTCCACATTATTTCCTGCAGTTGCGTGTGTTTTGCAAAGATACTTTTTTGAAGAACACTGTAATGCCCCGTACACACGGTCGGAAATTCCTACGGAAAATGTCCGATCGGACCATGTTGTCGGAAAATCCGACCGTGTGTGGGCTCCATCTGACTTTTTCCGTCGGGAAATTCCGCCGGAAAAAATTTGAGATCCTGCTCTCAAATTTTTCGACAACAAAATCCGATCTGACTTTTTCCCGATCGTGTGTAGAGAATTCCGACGGACAAAGTGCCACGCATGCTCAGATCAAATTTACGAGACCAAAGCTATTGGCTACTAGCCTCTGCGTAGTTCCGTCTTACGCAACGAACGTCGCTGCGTTCAGAATGATCGGATTTTCCGACAACTTTGTCCGACCGTGTGTATGCAACACCAGTGTCGGACAAAATCTGTCGGAAAAAATCTGACAGAGCAGCAAAGAATGCAAAGTTGTTCAGAATGGCTTTGGAAGCTCCTGGCCACCCATAGATAGATGGTCTATTTTTCAAATACGATTTCAAATTCGAATTTCCAAATAAAATAAACAATAGAATGGGAAATAAAGGAATAGAACAGAAAATAAAGAAACAGAATAGAAAGTAAAGGAATAGAAAAGAATAATAATAAAATAAAATAATTTGACATAACGAAACAAAATTTTGGATGAAATTCGAATAAAATCCGATCTGTTTTCAAATAAAATCTGAACTGTTTTCAAATAAAATCTGAACTGTTTTCAAATAAAATCTGAACTGTTTTAATCCGAATTGCTCTAGAATTTGAGAAAGAAATAGAATAGAGAGTAAAGGAATAGAAAAGAATAGAGTAAAACAGAACAAGAGGGACAGTTGTTCTGATCATTTTTGATGAGCAATTTATAATTTATGATGAATATTTCCTAATAAATATCGTGGGATAATGCACTAGGCTGGGCTCTTCCTTTTATTAATTTTTAATTTTTTTTGGTAGGAACAGTAAACTGTAGACATGTGCAATTCGTTTTGTTTTTCTTTTTTTTTTGTTATTTTCGTTCGTTTTCGTACGAATGAACGAACAATTCGCTAAAAATATTAACGAATAACGAATCATTCGAATCGAACGAATCCAAAAATAACGAAAATCCGAAAAAAACGAATTAGAAACAACGAATGTACGAATGAAGAAAATCCGAAAAACTAAAACAGGAACAACGAAAATGAACGAAAAAATTAGTACATTCGTAACATTTTTTATTTTTTTGCCGTGTCCCTTACAATGGCGCTGCTTAACGTGCTTCGAATAGATTGAACGAAAAAAATCGTACATTCGTAACTTTTTTATTTTTTTTTTTCGATTCGTAATTTTCCGTGTCTTACAATGGCGTTGCTTAACGTGCTTCGAATGGATTGAACGAAAAAATTTGTAACTTTTTTTTTCGATTCGTAATTTTCCGTGTCTCTTAAAATGTAATAATAGCATACACATTACATAACATTATGAATTATGCTCCGATTACGAATCTACGAATGTTACGAATGTTACAAATGTACGAATGCGTCCGAATTTCGAATAAACAAAAAAAATAACTCTTACGAATGTACGAATCGTTACGAATCAACGGAAACGAAAAAAACTAAACGAAAATAAACAAATTTTTTTGTTGTGCACATGTCTAGTAAACTGTCCCTCTTGTTCTGTAATTCTTTTGAATTCCTTTACTTGTTTTTTGAATAAAAATGCCGCCTGTCAGTGCCCATCAGTGCCGCCTGTCAGTGCCACCTATCGGTGCCCATCAATTCTGGCAACTCATCAGTGCCCATCGGTGCTGCCTCATCAGTGCCTATCAATGCTGCCGGTCAGTGCCCATCAATGCCCATCAGTGCTGCATATCAGTGCCACCTATCGGTGCCCATCAGTGCTGCATATCAGTGCCGCGTATCAGTGCCCATCAATTCTACATATCAGTGCCTCCTCATCAGTGCCCATCAGTGCCACCTTATCAGTAGCCACTCATCAGTGCCCATCGGTGCCGCCTCATCAGTGCCCATTAATGCTGCCGGTCAGTGCCCATCAATGCCGCTTGTCAGTGCCCATCAGTGCTGCTTGTGAGTGACCATCAGTGCTGCATATCAATGCCTCCTCATCAGTGCCCATCAGTGCCACCTTATCAGTGCCAACTCATCAGTGCCCATCGGTGCCGACTCATCAGTGCCCGTCGGGGAAGGAGAAAACAAAATTGTATAACAGAAACAAAGAAAAACTTTATTTTTTCAAAAATGTTGCTCTTTTTTGGTTTGTTTATAGCTTAAAATTGAAAAATCGCAGAGGTGATCAAATACCCCCAAAAGAAAGCTCTATTTGTGTGTGTGGGGGGGGGGGGAATAATAAAAATTTCTTCTGTGTACAGTGTTGTATGACCGCGCAATTGTCATTCAAAGTGCGACAGCTCCGAAAGCTCAAAACTGTCCTGGGCAGTAAAGTGCCCCCCCTGGTATTGAAGTGGTTAAAAAAATGTTGCTGGTCTTGCAAAACGCTCTCAATTCGAAGTTTTACTGTACAGATCACGGCCTAAATATATATATATATACACAGGGGTCAAGTCCTGGGGAAAAAAGTGTGGGAACTCCCACCCAAGATCCACTCGCCCACCAAAAAAAAAATAAATGATACGCTCATATGCACGAACGCTTCAAAAGTGGTATTTTTCATCCAATTTTCGTATTGTGTGTATGAAGCTTAATTGTTAGTACATAAAAAAAAACAATCCTCAATAAACATAAATACGGTAATTCTCTGAATAATCGGCATTCATACAATTGTGCTTCCATGCAAATGTGAACATCATGTTCTGATCTTTATTGGGGAATGTTATTTTGTATATAGAGTGTTTATGTGGTGAGTTTACACTTTTCATTGAACAGAGTTTGGATAACACAGGGTTAAACGGAAAGGTGATAAATGAACTGCACATTATCTGGACAGAATGCTTGGGGAGATAGTGATGTGTTCCTACTTAGGAGATGTATGTTAGCTCGGGGGGGGGGGGGGGGGGGGGCTGCAAACTCGGCAGGGCTCCAACACACACTCGCTGCTATTCCAACCCTTCACATATTTCCCCATAAACTTCCCTCCTGGCATTAAACTTTGCCAGGTATTGTGCTCAGCTTACCACCCCAAACTGATGTTCCTCCCTCAGCTCACCTCTCTCCCTGCATGTCCTGTGAGCAGAATAGCTTTGCTCCTCCTCTGGGTTCTCTCATCATATGGCACTGAAGATAGAGGAGGGGGGATTCACACACAGAGCAAGTATGCAGGAGACTGGGGGGGGGAGACAGAAAATCAGGAGGGGCCGGCGGGGAGGAGACCATCACGAGAGGTCTGACTAAATACAATCTCTTAGCAGCAGGGACCTGATCTACCCGTCAGCTAGCTGTGATGGACAGGTAGATCGAAGAGTAAGCTGTCATGGGGCCCCCTACTGGCAATGCCTGAATGGTTAGGTGTGTGGCACTTACTATTGTGAGCTGTATCGGCAGCTGCTGGTGTAGCACCTGCCACACAGCTCGCATACTTCAAAGTCTGGCAGGACACGGCTGCTAACGGGAACTGAGTTCCTGTTGTGGAAAAAGTACAGGAACTCCGTTCCCATGCGTTCCTGCAGGACTTGAGCCCTGCTCCTGGCATTAAACTTTGCCAGGTATTGTGCTCAGCTTACCACCCCAAACTGATGTTCCTCCCTCAGCTCACCTCTCTCCCTGCATGTCCTGTGAGCAGAATAGCTGTGCTCCTCCTCAGGGTTCTCTCATCATATGGCACTGAAGATAGAGGAGGGGGGGATTCAGCAGGACACACAGAGCAAGTATGCAGGAGACTGGGGGGGGGGGGGGTGAGGAGACAGAAAATAAGGAGGGGCCGGCAGGAAGGAGCGCATCACGAGAGGTCTGACTAAATACAATCTCTTAGCAGCAGGGACCTGATCTACCCGTCAGCTAGCTGTGATGGACAGGTAGATCGAAGAGGAAGCTGTCATGGGGCCCCCTACTGGCAATGCCTGAATGGTCAGGTGTGCGGCACTTACTATTGCGAGCTGTGTCGGTGGCTGATGGTGTAGCACCTGCCACACAGCTCGCATACTTCAAAGTCTTGCAGGACACAGCTGCTAACGGGAACTGAGTTCCTGTTGTGGAAAAAGTACAGGAACTCCGTTCCCATGCGTTCCCGCAGGACTTGAGCCCTGTATATACAAATAATAAAAATGTTCTTTTCCTGTAAAAGTGACCTAGTGGGCAATCACGGGAAAAGGCACAAGTTTACCCGTTGGCATACCCACCTGGGAAGAGTGACTCACTGTGTTGAGTCGCCCTTCAGGTGACAGGACATTCTATCTAGGGGGGGGGTCTCAAACTGGCGGCCCCCTCCAGCTGTTGCAAAACTACAAGCCCCATGAGGCATTGCAAGGCTGACAGTTACAAGCGCGACTCTCGTTCGTGTTCGGAGACTAGCACCCCACCCCCCCCGCGCCCGGGCAAAATTCTTTAAAAACTTAAATTAGAACTCGCCCTGGGGAATGGTTTGTTTTTTTCGATCATTTTTCTGTCTCGCTCCGCCCTGTGCGGGTTTCCTTTGATTATAAATGGGGAGAAGTTGAAGTTGTGAACCTTGTCAGGGACCGGGGAGAAGAGTGACAGCACTAAAAAAAGAAAGTGAAAGCAGTTTGCAGACAGTTGGTGTTGTTGCTCTGAACTGTCACAACTGTCGAAGGTTGAAGGAGCGAGGAGCAAGGAAAAAAAACTCTGGAGAAGAACGATCGTTCTCTGGGGGGTCTCGGCTGCAGCTGATTCATCGAACACAAAAAGGTGAGAAAAATGCAACAATCGCCCTGCAATGCGACTGCAGGAGGAATAATACAATAATAGTAGCAGGTTCTCCTTCAGGCTCCGCTCTGTTGTAGTTTACACAACCGACATTCCAAAGCTCCGCTAATCCGCATCTACACTCCAGGGGGCTGACGGAGCAACGCAGCGATCGTTCTCATACACACTCCAGGGGGCTGACGGAGCAACGCAGCGATCGTTCTCATACACACTCCAGGGGGCTGACGGAGCAACGCAGCGATCGTTCTCATACACACTCCAGTTATAAAAAAACTCAGCTTTTTGAGCTTTTTTTGGTGGTATTTGATCACCCCTGCAGGTTTTTATTTTTTTGTGCTATAAACAACAACAAAAAAAAAAGTTACATTTTTAACCCCTTTGCGTCTAAGGGTAATATGCATTTTTTTTCTGCATCAAAAACGCATGAAAAGTAGGTTATATGGTTTTCAATGGCATAGTTCACACCGGTGCTTGGAGTTCCAGAAAAAAAAAAGTAGAACATGCTGCATTTTTCCTGGACTGGACTGTACTGGAACGCTGTAAAACGCATCAAAAACGCACTGCAACACACTTATTCTTATTAAGTGACGGTTCACACTATTGCGTTCCAGTGCAGTTTTGATGCAGTCCAGTGCTCCCCCCCCCTCTTTTTTCTTTACCTTAAATAAGGACAAGTGTGTTGCAGTGCGTTTTTGGTGCATTTAGGTGCGTTCCAGTGCGTTTTTGATGCGTTTTACAGCGTTCCAGGTGCTTTTCTGCATGCGTGTTTTTTGATGCATTGCGTTTTTGATGCAGTCCAGTGCTTCCCCCCCCCCTTTTTTCTTAACCTGAAGGTCCAGTTCACACCACATGCAATCCAGTGCGTTTTGTTTTTTGCATCAAAAACGCATGGAAAGTAGGTTATATGGTTTTCAATGGCACAGTTCACACCAGTGCGGTCCAGTTCCAGTGCGTTACAGGTCCAGAAAAAAAAGTAGAACATGCTGCATTTTTTCCTGGACTGGACTGTACTGGAACGCTGTAAAACGCATCAAAAACGCACTGCAACACACTTATCCTTAAGTGCCGGTTCACACTATTGCGTTCCAGTGCGGTTTTGATGCAGTCCAGTGCTCCCCCCCTCTTTTTTCTTACCCTTAAATAAGGACAAGTGTGTTGCAGTGCGATTTTGGTGCATTTAGGTGCGTTCCTGTGTGTTTTTGATGCGTTTTACAGCGTTCCAGAACAGTCCAGTGCAGAAAAAAATGCAGCATGTTCTACTTTTTTTTCTGGACCTGGAACGCACTGGAACTGACCGCACTGGTGTGAACTGTGCCATTGAAAACCATATAACCTACTTTCCATGCGTTTTTGATGCAGAAAAAAAACGCACTGGACTGCATGTGGTGTAAACTGGCCCTCAGTGCCGGTTCACACTATTTCGTTTCAGTGCGGTTTTGATGCAGTCCGGTGCTTCCCCCCCCCTCTTTTTTCTTAACCTTAAATAAGGAGAAGTGTGTTGCAGTGCGTTTTTGGTGCATTTAGGTGCGTTCCAGTGCGTTTTTTGATGCGTTTTACATCGTTCAAGGTGCTTTTATGCATGTGTCTTTTTTGTTGCGTTCCAGTGCGTTTTTGATGCAGTCCAGTGCTTCCCCCTTTTTTTCTTAACCTTAAGGGCCAGTTCACACCACATGCAGTCCAGTGCGTTTTTTTTCTGCATCAAAATCGCATGGAAAGTAGGTTATATGGTTTTCAATGGCACAGTTCACACCAGTGCGATCAGTTCCAGTGCGTTCCAGGTCCAGAAAAAAAAGTAGAACATGCTGCATTTTTCTGCACTGGACTGTACTGGAACGCTGTAAAAGGCATCAAAAACGCACTGGGATGCACCTAAATGCACCAAAAACGCACTGCAACACATTTGTCCTTATTTAGGGCCAGTGCACCCCATAGAAACTCAGTCCAGATGCGTTCCAGGTGCTTTTCTGAATACGTGTTTTTGATGTGTTCCAGTGCGTTTTTGATGCGTTTTTGATGCAGTCCAGTGCTTTTTCCCCCCTCTTTTTTCTTAACCTTAAATAAGGACAAGTGTGTTGCAGTGCGTTTTTGATGCTTTTTACAGCGTTCCAGTACAGTCCAGTGGGACTGGAACACACTGGAACTGCATGCACTGGTGTGAACTATGCCATCGAAAACCATATAACCTACTTTCCATGCGTTTTTGATGCAGAAAAGAAACGCAATGGACTGCATGTGGTGTGAACTGGCCCTAAAAAGCATCAAAAACTCCCGGGAACGCACCAAAAATGCACTGGAACACCCATGTTCTTATTTAAGGTTAAGGAAAAAAAAGGGGGGAATGCCCTAGACTGCATCAAAAACGCACCAAAAACGCACCAAAAACGCATCAAAAACGTACATGCAGAAAAGCACCTGGAACGCATCCGGACTGCGTTTCTATGGTGTGAACTGACCCTAAATAAGGACAAGTGTGTTGCAGTGCGTTTTTGGTGCATTTAGGTGCGTTCCGGTACGTTCCGGTGCCTTTTTGATGCGTTTCACTGCGTTCCAGTACAGTCCAGTGCAGAAAAAAATGCAGCATGTTCTACTTTTTTTTTTTTTCTTGGAACTGGAACGCACTGGAACTGCAAGGACTGGTGTGAACGATGCCATTGAAAACCATATAACCTACTTTCCATGCGTTTTTGATGCAGAAAAAAACCCCGCAGTGGACTGCATGTGGTGTGAACTGGCCCTTACGGTTAACAAAAAAGAGGGGGGGGAAAAAAGCACTGGACTGCATCAAAAATGCACCAAAAACGCATCAAAAACGCATCCGGGTTGCGTTTCTATGGGGTAAACCGACCCTTAAACAAATAATGCCTGAGCACAATTTTGCAACTTTGACTTTTTGTTTGTTTTGTTTTTTTTTGTTTTTTTTTTATTATCAAAGGGAAATCTGGCCCAAAACAATATAATTTTATTGAAATTTTGTTCTATTTTTATTTTATTTTTTGCTACTCCCATAACCTACCACCAAAGAACGACCTAAAATAAATCCTCGCGCTCCTGCCGGTCGCGGCGATACCACCTATGAGTATGTTAGGTGTTGTTTGTACCCGTAGTACCGCCCAGAAACAAAAGTGCGCATTATTTTTTATATATATTTTTACTAGTAATGGGGGCGATCAGTGATTTTTTTTTTGCGGGACTGTGACATTGCGGCGGACAAATCTGACACTTTTTGAGGACCAGTGACACCAATACAGTGATCAGTGCTAAGAAAAAGAAATGCACTGTCACTGTATAAATGCGGTGTGGTTGAGCATCATGGAAAATGTAGTTCCGAAACATCTGGGGGTGCCAAGGCTCGCCATCGCTGCCCTAGGGGGTGCTTTCTAGCTGTGTAGGGAAAGGGCTTAACTGGAGGAAGAGAGAGATCCGTACAGTGTATGGCCAGCATTAGGCTCACGACGAAACGCGCCAGGGTTTGCTTTTTAATGCTCATATGTAGCCAATAAATTTCTTCATCGAGATCTTTGGACTTGCCGGCTCTTCTCTATCACATTGAGTGGAGAGGAGACACTGAACCTTGTCACCTGGGCTGCAGACGGCACTCTAGGACTGGATTGCTTCTGTTGAGAGCGCTGCATCTTTCCTATGCAACTATAGATAACCGGGGGGCTTACTTTCAGTGGGAAACGCAGTTCCGGCACCTCCAGCACTGAATGTATGTAATGGCAAAGGGGTGTGGGGTGTGCTGGAGGGTCTATTGATGCTGGCTGTGGCTGGATCTATTGTCACTGGTGGGGATCAGTTTTTTTGTGTGAGGATCTATTGTTGCTGGTGGTAGGTCTGCTGTTGAGGGAGAGGTATTTTTGTGTGAGGGTCTATTGCTGCTGCTGGGAGATCTTTTGTTTCTGCTGGAGGGGGTTCTAATGTTGCTTGGGTGGATCTATTGTTGCTGGGTGTGTGGGGGGAGGTGTATTGTGGTGTGGGGGATCTGTTGTTGCTGGGATGGGGTCTATTTCTGAGTGGGGGATCTATTGTTGCTGGGGGTTATGTTGCTGGGGGGGGATCTACTGTTGAGGGAGAGGTCTTTTTGTGTGAGGGACTATTGCTGCTGCTGGGAGATCTTCTGCTGGAGGGGGTTCTAATGTATCTGGGTGGATCTATTGTTGCTGTGTGTGTGGGGGGGGGTCTGTTGTTGAGTGGGGGAGCTATTGTTGCTGGGATGGGGTCTATTGTTGTGTGGGGTTTATTGTTGCTTTGATGGGCTCTATTGTTGTGTGGGGTCAATTGTTGCTGAGAGGGATCTACTGTTGAGAGAGAGGTCTTTTTGTGTGAGGGTCTATTGCTGCTGCTGGGAGATCTTTTGTTTCTGCTGGAGGGGGGTCTAATGTTGCTGGGGTGGATCTATTGTTGCTGGGTGTGGTATTTTGTTGTGGGTGGTCCATTGTTGCTGTGTGTGTGTGTGTGTGTGGGGGGGGTGTATTGTTGTGTGGGGGATCTATTGTTGCTGGGATGGGGTCTATTGTTTTGTTGGGGTCTATTGTTGTTGGGATGGGGTCTATTGTTGTGTGTGGGATCTAATGTTGTGTGGGATGGGGTCTATTGTTGTGTGGGGAAACTATTGTTGCTAGGATGGGGTCTATTGTTGTGTGGGGGGTCTATTGTTGCTGGGATTGGGTCTATTGTTGCTGGGATGGGGTCTATTGTTGCTGGGATGGGGTCTATTGTTGTGTGGGGGGTCTATTGTTGCTGGGATTGGGTCTATTGTTGCTGGGATGGGGTCTATTGTTGTGTGGGGGATCTATTGTTGCTGGGATGGGGTCTATTGTTGTGTGGGGTTTATTGTTGCTTTGATGGGCTCTATTGTTGTGTGGGGTTTATTGTTGCTGAGAGGGATCTACTGTTGAGGGAGAGGTCTTTTTGTGTGAGGGTCTATTGCTGCTGCTGGGAGATCTTTTGTTTCTGCTGGAGGGGGGTCTAATGTTGCTGGGGTGGATCTATTGTTGCTGGGTGTGGTATTTTGTTGTGGGTGGTCCATTGTTTCTGTGTGTGTGTATGTGTGGGGGGGGTGTATTGTTGTGTAGGGGGATCTATTGTTGCTGGGATGTGGTCTATTGTTTTGTTGGGGTCTATTGTTGTTGGGATGGGGTCTATTGTTGTGTGTGGGATCTATTGTTGAGTGGGATGGGGTCTATTGTTGCTGGGATAGGGTCTATTGTTGAGTGGGGATCTATTGTTACTGGGATGGGGTCTATTGTTGTGTATGGGATCTATCGTTGCTGGGATGGGGTCTATTGTTGTGTGGGGGATCTATTGTTGCTGGGATGGGGTCTATTGTTGTGTATGGGATCTATTGTTGCTGGGATGGGGTCTATTGTTGTGTGGGGGATCTATTGTTTCTGGGATGCGGTCTATTGTTGTGTATGGGATCTATTGTTGCTGGGATGGGGTCTGTTGTTGTGTATGGGATCTATTGTTGCTGCAATGGGGTCTATTGTTTTGTGGGGGATCTATTGTTGCTGGGATGGGATCTATTGTTGCTGGGATGGGATCTATTGTTGCTGGGATAGGGACCTTTCTTTGCAAACATTCTGCAGGTCTGCTGCAAGTTCTGGTTCTGTTACATTGTGTGATATAGTCCTCCCACCACAGGGGGTCACTGTGGCTGGATTTCCATGCTGTAGACTTGCAGAGCTCTTGCTGTAGACTCTGGGGACAGATAAGGCAGCACTGATGGGCACAGATAAGGCGGCACTGATGGGTACAGATAAGGCGGCACTGATGGGGACAGATAAGGCGGTACTGATGGGCACAGATAAGGCGGCACTGATGGGGACAGATAAGGCGGCACTGATGGGCACAGATAAGGCGGCACTGATGGGTACAGATAAGGCGACACTGATGGGGACAGATAAGGTGGCACTAATGGGGACAGATAAGGTGGCACTGATGGGTACAGATAAGGCGGCACTGATAGGCACAGATAAGGCGGCACTGATGGGCACAGATAAGGCGGCACTGATGGGGACAGATAAGGCAGCACTGATGGGGACAGATAAGGCGGTACTGATAGGCACAGATAAGCCGGCACTGATGGGGACAGATAAGGCGGTACTGATGGAGACAGATAAGGCGGCACTGATGGAGACAGATAAGGCGGTACTGATGGGCACAGATAAGGCGGCACTGATGGGGACAGATAAGGCGGTACTGATGGGCACAGATAAGGCAGCACTGATGGGGACAGATAAGGCGGCACTGATGGGGACAGATAAGGCGGCACTGATGGGCACAGATAAGGCGGAACTGATGGGTACAGATAAGGCGGCACTGATGGGGACAGATAAGTTGGCACTGATGGGTACAGATAAGGCGGCACTGATGGGTACAGATAAGGCGGCACTGATAGGCACAGATAAGGCGGCACTAATGGGCACAGATAAGGCGGCACTGATGGGGACAGATAAGGCAGCACTGATAGGCTCAGATAAGGCGGCACTGATGGGGACAGATAAGGCGGTACTGATAGGCACAGATAAGGCGGCACTGATGGGGACAGATAAGGCGGTAATGATGGAGACAGATAAGGGGGCACTGATGGAGACAGATAAGGCGGTACTGATGGCCACAGATAAGGCGGCACTGATGGGGACCGATAAGGCGGTACTGATGGGCACAGATAAGGCGGCACTGATGGGGACAGATAAGGCGGCACTGATGGGCACAGATAAGGCGGCACTGATGGGTACAGATAAGGCGGCACTGATGGGGACAGATAAGGTGGCACTGATGGGGACAGATAAGGTGGCACTGATGGGTACAGATAAAGCGGCACTGATAGGCACAGATAAGGCGGCACTGATGGGCACAGATAAGGCGGCACTGATGGGGACAGATAAGGCAGCACTGATGGGGACAGATAAGGCGGCACTGATGGAGACAGATAAGGCGGTACTGATAGGCACAGATAAGGCGGCACTGATGGGGACAGATAAGGCGGTACTGATGGAGACAGATAAGGCGGCACTGATGGAGACAGATAAGGCGGTACTGATGGGCACAGATAAGGCGGCACTGATGGGGACAGATAAGGCGGTACTGATGGGGACAGATAAGGCGGCACTGATGGGCACAGATAAGGCGGCACTGATGGGTACAGATAAGGCGGCACTGATGGGGACAGATAAGTTGGCACTGATGGGGACTGATAGGCACAGATAAGGTGGCACTGATGGGTACAGATAAGGCGGCACTGATAGGCACAGATAAGGCAGCACTAATGGGCACAGATAAGGCGGCACTGATGGGAACAGATAAGGCGGCACTGATAGGCTCAGATAAGGCAGCACTGATGGGGACAGATAAGGCGGCACTGATCGGCACAGATAAGGCGGCACTGATGGGGACAGATAAGGCGGCACTGATGGGGACAGATAAGGCGGTACTGATGGGCACAGATAAGGCGGCACTGATGGCCACTGATAAGATGGCACTGATGGGCCTGGAATTTTCGACAACATGGTCATAACATAACATAACATAAGTGCAGCAATTGTACTATTCAGTGCTCTCTGATCTGACCGCGTGTACGGGGGCATAAGACTGGGAGGCCATTAAAGTTCATTTGCGTGTAAAGGCGGGCGTCCCAATACTTTTGACAACATAGTCTATATGTAAATAAATAAATAATAAATGTAAAGTATAGTTTTGGGGGAGGGGGGGCTCCAAGCAGTTATTTATATTGAGGAATGTACGGAACAAGTGCAGCTAAATGTGATCGACTACAACCAGCTCCACCATGACCTGAATAGATGAGAACTTCAGCGGGAAAACGCGCTGCGCGGTCTGTAAGCTCCGCCGTTTTTACCTTATTTACCCTCCTATTGTGTGGGAGTCGGACAATCACAAACAGGTTTCTTTTTTTTTTTCATTAGTTCGCCAAACAGAAAGCTTACGAGTTGTGAAAATTGCAAAACACGCCAAGAGTTCATCTTCGGTTCACCCCGTCCCCGGCGTCTAGAGCCCGTTGTGAAATCTCATTGTGTCGGGTGTAAAGTTTTCTTTTCCTAGAACAGCTCAACGCAGTTCGAGAAATGATTTGCTGCGTTATCGCGAAACGTTTGGAAATATTAAAGTGATATTAAAGCCAAAGTAAAAAAAAAAAAAAAATCTTACCTGCTCTGTGTAATGGTTTAGCACAGAGCAGCCCCGACCCCCCTACTCTTCTCGGGTTCCCCGCCGCTGTTGCTCCTGGCCCCTCCCTCCTGCCGAGTGCCCCCCCCAGATCAAGCAGCTTGCAAACAGGCTCAGCCCCGTCCCCTCCCTCTCCCTCTCTCCTCATTGGCTCACTGGCTGGGATTGACAGCAGCGGGAGCCAATGGCTCTCTTAGCCAATGAGGAGGGAGAGGCTCGCGTGCCCGTCGCTGGAGGAAGAGGGGGCTCAGGGGAGTATTGGGGGGGGAGGGGGGGCTGCTACACAGAGAAGGTTTTTTTTTTTTTACCTTCATGGAGATAATGTATGAAGGTACAAAAAATCCTTCAGCTTTTACGACCACTTTAAGCAGTACCTTGATCAGGGGCGTTGCTGGGTCTACAAAAGATCTGGGGCTAGAGCCCATAGCAGCGTAGTAAAGAAAGTCATACGCTTGGGCGGGCATACACATGTATATACAGTAATATACGTGTGTGTGTATATATCCCCAGAGAGCCCCCCCCCTTTAAATCAGGGTCCCCAGAGAGCCCCCCCTTAAATCAGGGTCCCCAGAGAGCCTCCCCCCCTTACATCAGAGTCCCCAGAGAGCCCTCTACTTCCTTCAGGGTTCCCAGAGAGCCCTCTACTTCCTTCAGGGTTCCCAGAGAGCCTCCCCCTTAAATCAGGGTCCCCAGAGAGCCCCCCTTACATCAGAGTCCCCAGAGAGCCCTCAACTTCCTTCAGGGTCCCCAGAGAGCCTCCCCTTTAAAATCAGGGTCCCCAGAGAGCCCTTCACTTCCATCAGGGTCCCCAGAGAGCCTCCTCCTTAAATCAGGGTCCCCAGAGAGCCTCCCCCTTAAATCAGGGTCCCCAGAGAGCCTCCCCTTAAAATCAGGGTCCCCAGAGAGCCTCCCCCTTACATTGGGGTCCCCAGAGAGCCCCCCTTTACATCAGGGTCCCCAGAGAGCCTCCTCCTTACATTAGGGTCCCCAGAGAGCCTCCCCCCTTACACCAGGGTCCCCAGAGAGCCCTCCACTTTCATCAGGGTCCCCAGAGAGCCTCCCCCTTAAAATCAGGGTCCCCAGAGAGCCTCCCCCTTAAAATCAGGTTCCCCAGAGAGCCCCCCCTTAAATCAGGGTCCCCAGAGAGCCTCCCCCTTACATTGGGGTCCCCAGAGAGCCCCCCTTACATCGGGGTCCCCAAAGAGCCTCCTTCTTACATCAGGGTCCCCAGAGAGCCCTCCACTTTCATCAGGGTCCCCAGAGAGCCTCCCCCTTAAAATCAGGGTCCCCCCAGAGAGCCTCCCCCTTAAAATCAGGGTCCCCAGAGAGCCCCCCCTTAAATCAGGGTCCCCCCAGAGAGCCTCCCCCTTACATTGGGGTCCCCAGAGAGCCCCCCCTTACATCGGGGTCCCCAGAGAGCCTCCTTCTTACATCAGGGTCCCCAGAGAGCCTCCCCCTTAAAATCAGGGTCCCCAGAGAGCCTCCCCTCCTCTTGGGGACCCCTGCAGAGACTCGGGGCTATAGCCCCAAAAGCCACCCCCTAGAGACGCCACTGACCTTGATAATGTCCCTTTGTCTTTCATTATTCCTGAATGATGGCATTGCACTCTAATGCCCCGTACACACGGTCGGAAATTCCGACCACAAAAATCCGTCTGATTTTTTCCGACGGATTTTGTCCGACGCTGGTGTTGCATACACACGGTCGGACAAAGTTGTCGGAAAATCCGATCATCCTGAACGTGGTGACGCTCGTTGCGTACGACGGAACTACGTAGAGGCTAGTAGCCAATAGCTTTGGTCTTGTAATGTGATCTGAGCGTGCGTGGCACTTTGTCCCTCAGAATTCGCTACACACGATCGGAAAAAGTCCGATAGGACTTTGTTGTCAGAAAATTTGAGAGCAGGAGATAAAACGTTTTCCGTCGAAAAATCGAGCCCAAACACGGTCGGAATTTCCGACAACATGGTCCGATAGGACATTTTCCGTCGGAAAATCCGACCGTGTGTACGGGGCATAAGAGTGTCTCGCTTCTAAGAGATCCCATTACCTATCAAAAAAATGTAAGGAACATTCTTCCCACTGATCACCAATGTAAGGAGCATTCTTCCCACTGACCACCAATGTAAGGAACATTCTTCTCACTGATCACCAATGTAAGGAACATTCTTCTCACTGATCACCAATGTAAGGAACATTCTTCTCACTGATCACCAATGTAAGGAACATTCTTCTCACTGATCACCAATGTAAGGAACATTCTTCTCACTGATCACCAATGTAAGGGACATTCTTCCCACTGATCACCAATGTAAGGGACATTCTTCTCACTGATCACCAATGTAAGGAACATTCTTCTCACTGATCACCAATGTAAGGAACATTCTTCTCACTGATCACCAATGTAAGGAACATTCTTCTCACTGATCACCAATGTAAGGAACATTCTTCCCTCTGACCACCAATGTAAGGAACATTCTTCTCACTGATCACCAATGTAAGGAACATTCTTCCCACTGATCACCAATGTAAGGAACATTCTTCTCACTGATCACCAATGTAAGGGACATTCTTCCCACTGATCACCAATGTAAGGGACATTCTTCTCACTGACCACCAATGTAAGGAACATTCTTCTCACTGATCACCAATGTAAGGAACATTCTTCTCACTGATCACCAATGTAAGGAACATTCTTCTCACTGATCACCAATGTAAGGAACATTCTTCTCACTGATCACCAATGTAAGGAACATTCTTCCCACTGACCACCAATGTAAGGAACATTCTTCTCACTGATCACCAATGTAAGGAACATTCTTCTCACTGATCACCAATGTAAGGAACATTCTTCTCACTGATCACCAATGTAAGGAACATTCTTCCCACTGATCACCAATGTAAGGAACATTCTTCCCACTGATCACCAATGTAAGGAACATTCTTCCCACTGATCACCAATGTAAGGAACATTCTTCCCACTGATCACCAATGTAAGGAACATTCTTCTCACTAAATCAAAATCATTAAAATGCAGATTTTTCACGCAGTTTGAGCCCTCAGGCTCCTTCCACCCTCATTATAATCAGCCTCTGATATTTGTCTCCCTGTGTAGCACATTATTGATATTAGTATAAATGATGAAACATAAATGGGTGGAAGATGGATTGAGGGCGTCATCTTTCCCGGACAGACATGATGAATAATTACCGCCCCGGGGGATCATGCAGACAGAGTATGACACCGTTCTTGGCTGTGCAGGTAAAGTGTGATGATTTATGGTGTCATACTTTGCTCTCCTACTGCCTCACTTCCAATGTGATGGGAAGAGACGTGAGAAATGACGGCCATGCAAATGATCAGTTAATGACTAAAGTACGGATCTATGAAAATGACACTTTCACATACTAATTCCGTTACCAGGCTAGCTGCATCCATTCACTCTAAAGGAGGCCTTAACCCAAGAATATCCTACACTGTAGCTTACTAGAGGTAGTAGTGGCTTAGAGGCGGTGTCTGTGTTTGTTTTTCCTTTTAAAGCTAAGAACATTTTCAACAAGTCCGCAAAATACCTGTTGGTCCTGCCAGAAATGCAGCACCCTAAATGCAGTCTCTCACACAAGAGCTCCCTCTAGTGGAGGCTTCGTCAGCAGCCAAGAAAAAAAAAAGATTCTATTCCTTTAACCACTTCAGCACCGGGCGATTTTACCCCCTTCCTTACCAGAGCACTTTTTGCGATTCGGCACTGCGTCGCTTTAACTAACAATTGCGCGGTCATGCAACGTGGCTCCAAAACAAAATTGGCGTCCTTTTTTTCCCACAAATAGAGCTTTCTTTTGGTGGTATTTGATCGCCCCTGCGGTTTTTATTTTTTGCGCTATAAACAAAAATAGAGCGACAATTTTGAAAAAAATGCAATATTTTTTACTTTTTGCTATAATAAATATCCCCAAAAAATATATAAAAAAACATTTTTTTTCCTCAGTTTAGGCCGATACGTATTCTTCTACATATTTTTGGTAAAAAAAATCGCAATTAGCGATTATTGATTAGTTTGCGCAAAAGTTATAGCGTTTACAAAATAGGGGATAGTTTTATAGCATTTTTATTAATATTTTTTTTTTTATTAGTAATGGCGGCGATCAGCGATTTTTATTGTGACTGCGACATTTTGGCGGACACATCGGACATTTTTGACACATTTTTGGGACATTTGTCATTTATACAGCAATCACTGCTATTTAAATAGCACTGATTCCTATGTAAATGACAGTTGTAGTTAGGGGGTTAACCACTAGGGGGCGGGGAGGAGTCAGTGTGACGTGTTGTGTTTTTTTTTTACAGTAGGGGGGCGTGGCTGTACGTCTGACGTCATTGATCGGCGTTCCCGATGACAGGGAACCGCCGATCACTGACAGTCAGTGTAGGAAGCGTGGGGAGAGGTTTGTTTACACAGACCTCTCCCCGTTCTTCCGCTCCGTAACCCGATCGCGGGATACCAGCGGCGATCGGGTCCGCTGGTCCCGCGGCCGTGGTCACGGAGCTCCCGACCGGGTCGCGCGCGCGCCGCTGGCTCGCGCCCCCCGGGCAGGCAAATTAAAGGGGACGTACAGGTACGTCCTTTTGCCTGCCCGTGCCATTCTGTTGACGTATATCTACAGGAGGCGGTCGGGAAGCGGTTAAAGCAGGGGTCTCCAACCTGTGGCCCGAGGGCCAGATGTGGCCCTTTGCTAGCCTTTATGCGGCCCTTGGGACACCATTCCTCCCACTGACACCAACAATGGGGCCCTATTTCTTCCACCAATACCAGTGATGGGATACTCTATTCCTCTTACTAATAGGGGCACTAATCCTACTCCTATTGACCACCAACCCCAAGGCCATATTTATTCTCACTCATGCCGGGCCTGTGACATTTTCTACCCCTGCTGGCCACAATCCGGCCCTCCTCAAGTCTGAAGGACAATAAACTGGCCCTTTGTTTAAAAAGTTTGGAGACCCCTGCTTTAAAGCATGATATATATATGCAATTAGCGTCCCTACAGCTGTCGCAAAACTACAAGTCCCATCATGCCTCTGGGTGTCATGCTTGTGGCTGTCAGAGTCTTGCTAGGCCTCATGGGACTTGTAGTTCTGCAAACAGCTGGAGGTCCGCCAGGGATGGACTGACAACTCATGGGGCCCCCGGGCAATAGGAGATGATGGGGCCCCCAGGCAATCAGAGATTATGGGGCCACACAGTATACACACACACATACAGTATACACACACAGTATACAATCACACAGTATACACAGACATGTTTCTATTGGCTGAGAAGGTACTGGAGAGGTGGGGCAGCTATAATCTCTGGGTGTTTAGACCAAAAGGATGTCTGTAAGGGACATTTCAGAGACAGATGTAAAAAAAAACACAGATTTTTACATACTCTCCCTGGTTTTACTGAGGCTGGCAACCCTGATGGGGCCCCCTAGTGCCCCTGGGCCCTCGGGCAGTGCCCGAGTGGCCGAATGGTCAGTCCGCCCCTGAGGTCTGCTAATTGCATATCCCTGATATATAGCATAGTGCTTATGCAGTGTCATTTGTCCCATTCTATGCTGTAAGATGCCTGGTTGATCCTGCATGTTCCTGTGTCCCCCATGTGTGTGCTGACCACGGTAATCATGGCTGCTGATCCATGATACAGTGGTCAGTATGGATGCACCGATACGATTTTTTTTTTTTACAATGAGTTTTTTTAGTACTCGCCGATGCCAATTACCGATACCGACCGCAACTGTTTTGTTTTCTCTTCAGCTGTCAGCAATGGTACAAAGCATTGAAAGGTTATTTACAAATGAAATAAAGAGGTTTTTGTTTTTAATTTTGCGCTTTTTCAATGTGAAATGTGTAAATACATGTTAATATATAAGTGTAAAAATATTCACTAACAAAGCAACCAAAAAAAAAATAAAGTTTTAATTGTTTATCGTTTATAAAATAGACGTGATAGAAATGTGCACAACAAAAAAATGTGTTTATTTTCGTTTAGTTTTTTTTCTTTTCTTTTGATTTGTAACGATTCGTAAATTCGTAAGTCGTCGGTGTTCGTATTCGTAACGATTCGTATTTTCGTAAGAGTTATTTTTTCGTTGATTCGTTTTTCCGTTAGTTTAATTTTCGTTTATTCGAAATTCGGACGCATTCGTATTTTCGTAGATTTAGTTACATTCGTATTTTCGTAGATTTAGTTACATTCGTACTTTCGTAACATTGTTTTCGTAGATTCGTAATCGGAGCATAATTCATAATTTTATGTAATGTGTATGCTATTATTACATTTTAAGAGACACGGAAAATTACGAATCGAAAAAAAAAAAAGTTACGAATGTACGAATTTTTTCATTTAATCCATTCGAAGCACGTTACGCAGCGCCATTTTAAGGGACACGGAAAATTCCGAATCGAAAAAGAAAAAAAGTTACGAATGTACGAATTTTCTCGTTCAATCCATTCGAGGCACGTTAAGCAGCGCCATTGTAAGGGACACGGAAAATTACCAATTCAACAAAAAAAAAAGTTACGAATGTACGAATATTTTCGTTCATTTTGATTTTCGTTGTTCCTGTTTTCGTTTTTCGGATTTTCTTCTTTCGTAGTTTCGTTGTTTCTAATTTGGTTATTTCGGATTTTCGTTGTTTTTCATGTTCGTTCGATTCGAACGATTCGTTATTCGTTAACATTTTTAGCAAATCGTTCGTTCATTCGTACGATAACGAATGAACGAATATAACGAAAAAAAACGAAAAACGGAAAAAAAAGCGAAACGAATTGCACATGTCTAAGACATGATAAAAAAAAAAAGAAAAGCAGGAAAATAATAATTAAATGGAGGAGAATAGGGAGTTAATTAAGGCTGATTAGAGTAAATTAAGGGTTAATAATGGGGTTAAACAGAGGAACATTTGTTCATCCCTTTGATCTGCAGCTGAAGAAACAGAAAGATACAAAAAGAAACAATGTTTCTTTTTATCTTAGTGTTTTGAGCTGTCTTTTTTTGACAGCTCTAATTACCGGACTTCTTTAACACTTTAGCTGTCAACAGGGGAGACCCACTGACAGCTCAAAGAGCCGAGCCTGATGCCCCAGGCGACGTCATCATATGACGAAACGCGTTTCGGGTGGACAGGATGTGCTGACGTCATCGCGTTTGATCTTCCATGCTGTTTTAGTCTTATGTTTGTAAGTGAGTTTTTTACTTTTTTATTAAAACATTCATGCCAGTATTACACTATGGGAGGCTCTCTTTTTTCTATTTCTGGGTGGCATCTGATATACACTCGAGAATCCTTGCAATATCCCATTTCTGGTCCACCGGCCCACCGGTCGCATTGCGTTCCTGTGATTTGGCGCCCTCTGAGCTGTTTGCCCCGGACGCTCTAGGATAAAGGCCCCGGGCTGGGTGTTGAGCCATAGCGAGTTTTTGGCTTGGTAAGCGTGCATTCCTTATGGTGTTCAGCACTTATTTGTGATAGAAGATCGCACTTATATTATTTCAGTCGTTTGATAATTTGGACTTTATATTTTATTTTTGGGGATTTTTTATCCATACAATCACTTAAATTTGTTTTGTCAATAATTTTTTTTTGTCATTTCTTGGTCACTATTGTGTATTTTCATTTCATTTCATTTCATTTAACCTATTTAGTTTATTATTGGTGGTTTCACTATTAGCGCAACTATTTTTTATTTTTTTTTCTATTTTCATGTATATATGTGTATTCCATTTATTAGTTGCTACTTCATACATTTTTAGCCCCAAAAATTATTTTGTTGTTAGGAGCGCAGTGTTTCCCCCCCCTTTTTCCATTGCCGGTGCATTTGCACGAGTACCGATACTTGTGCAAATACTCTGTATCGGCACCGATACTAGTATCGGTGCAACCCTAGTAGTCAGTATATGTGCCTCCGTCATCCCGCTGCTCTCCCTCTCCCCTCCCTCCCTGCCTGTCAGCTCGGGAGTCTGTGTATGTGAGCCGTCTCCTCCCCTCCCATCCGCTGTGGCTGTAAAATCACTAATCACAAATCCCAGAATCCCCTCTGTTACAGCAAGGTATACTGTGCAGTGTCTGTTTTTTTTTGTTAAATTATGCAGCGAAATACCTTATTTCAGAGCGCCGCTGTGCGCTCACGTGACCTCCCACTGCTCTCCTCCTGGCTGACGTCAGAGGGGAATCTCAGCCCCTCCCACTGTAGATTGTGGAAGGAGAGTGGCTGGAGGTCACGTGAGCGCACAGCGGTGCTGTAAAACAAGGTGTTTTGCTGCATATGGTTCAGACTTTACAGGCAAGATGGACAATGATATAGTACAAAAATATATTTTATTAACCACTGCAGCCCCGGACCATTTGGCTGGCCAAAGACCAGAGCACTTTTTTGCGATTCCGCACTGCGTCGCTTTAACTGACAATTGCGCGGTGGTGCGGCGTGGCTCCCAAACAAAATTGACGTATTTTTTCCCCCACAAATAGAGTTTTCTTTTGGTGGTATATGATCACCTCTACGTTTTTATTTTTTTTTTTTGCGCTATAAACAAAAAAAGAGCGAAATTTTTGAAAAAAACACAATATTTTTTTACTTTTTGCTATAATAAATATCCCCCAAAAATATATATAAAATTTTTTTTTTCCCTCAGTTTAGGCCGATACGTATTCTTCTTTATATTTTTGATTAAAAAAAAATCGCAATAAGCGTTTGATTGGTTTGCGCAAAAGTTAAAGCATCTACAAAATAGGGGATAGTTTTTATGGCATTTTTATTAATAATTTTTTTTTTTTTACTAGTAATGGCGGCGATCAGCGATTTTTATCGTGACTGCGACATTATGGCGGACACGACGGACAATTTTTTACACATTTTTGGGACCATTGTCATTTATACAGCGATCAGTGCTATACAAATGATATATGACGGGACTACGTAGAGGCCAGTAGCCAATAGCAGAATAGCAGAGTAGGTCCGACAGTCTTCCCGACGGAGTTCCGACTCACTCCCAAACGAAAGGACCAAAGTCCATTCGTTTTGAACACAATGACGTACGACTGGACTAGAAAAGGAAGTTCAATCGCCAGTAGCCAATAGCTGCCCTTGCGTCATATTTGGTCCGTCGGACCAGTATACAGACGAACGGTTTTCCCGATAGGAATTGATTCCGTCAGAAAGATTTGAAACGTTCTATTTCTAGGTCCATCTGAATTTTTAGTTGAAAAACGATCGGATCATCCGTCGGACCTTTTCTGCCGGAAAGTCCGGTCGTGTGTATTATAGTCAGCAACAGCAGTGCCTTAGATATCGCACTGCAGATATACAGCCAGGGCTGCTGTTAGATGTACCCCCCCACCACCAGGCCGAAAGTGACTGAGGACATAGCTTTATCAGTCCCTTTCTCTACAGCCTCATCGGCATAGATGAATGAATAGGAATTGCTCTGAGGCTTCCTGCTCATTCAGAAACCGAAGCATAGTAAACATAGTTCACTCTGCTTCAGTGATGAATATACACAGAAGTGATTGGTACCGATTGCTCACTGTGTTCAGTCAGGAAAGAAAGTGCCCAATAAATGACATCTCCCTGTGTGCCTGCAGCAGCTGTCGATGGGAGAGGAGGGAAGCCGGCAGCGAGAAAGGGGCACACAAGGAGGCCCGTACAGAAGGAAGGGGCGCATGTGCTAGAACCAATCCCCCTGCAGTGCAGCCGGAGGGAGAGGAGGAGAAGCTGGCAGCGCTGCAGGGGTAGACAGAAGAGGATCAGTGTCTGCAATAGGACAGTACAGCCGGTGTCCTGTCGGATTGTGTCCCCCATCACATACGGTCCGCTCTGTACTGCGCATGCGCAGTACACAGCACAAGCACATTCCAAAAATAGCCGAAGATGAACGGCGCCTGCACCGTGAGTCCAGGTTCAAGCCCCACCATCCAAGTTGACATAGAGTCAGAATAAAAAAGAGCCGAGCGCAGCGAGGCCGTGCCCGAAGCGCGGCGAGCGAAGCGAGCCCGTGAGGGGCCCTCTATCTTTGTGCAGCCCTATGTCCACTTGGATGGTGGGGCTTGCATCTCGACTCACGGCACAGGCGCCGTTCATCTTCCGAGATTTTCCGAATGCCTTTTCCCTCCCTACTGCGCAAGCGCTGCGCCTGCGCAGTACACCCCGGACACTATATGATAGCCGGACACATTTTGACAGAACACCGGCTCTCCTGCTTAGCAGGTGCCCAACTCACTTTTGAACTGATGGGACCTGGGCCCAGAACAGGAGGATTGGCTGTACTGCCTTATCAGCGGCCCTGTATACAGCTAGGAGGCTGCAGGCACAGAAGTGACTAGTCACCCTCACATGCCAGGAACTGCACTGCTATTGTTAGGGAGGAATTCTAGTAAAAAAAATAAAAAGTTTCGGGGTACTGCTTAGCGATTCGTAATAAATGTTTTTAGCTGTTCCCCATACAATGCAGATCTTCACTTCTTGAGTTTAGTTGCCCTCAAGCGAAAAACACACTATGCCCATGTGCGACCTCCTGCATTCCAGTCTCGGAAAAGCTGACGGCTGAACAATCCCCGCTCATTAATTGCGATCTTTGTGATAATACTCAGCTTTCGGACTTGTACTGTATTTTTCAGATGCCTGGACCACCACACTGGATGACATGGGCAGCACACTGTAGTCAATTGTGCAAAATTCTTAGAACATCCTTTAGCCCAGCTCCTGCCCTAAACCAAAATGCTCCAGCCTCACAACCCTTCGTGTATGGGGGGCAAGTGAGCACAGACAGGCTAATTGTTGTCTCAACCAACCGTGCTAATCCATTGTCGCCCATCACGGGCTGTCGCGTTGTGGGGTTTACGAACTGAACTTATAAAACGATCATTCATTTTCTTTGTCCAGCTCCCTCAAGGCAAACCGTGACATGTTTTGGTATTAAGAACAAGAAGAATGAGAAATGTTGTCAAGCCACCTTAGGAAAGCTGAACTTAGCAGGAAGTTGTCAGAGAAAGAAAGCCATGGTTATGCGGGGACAGTCCAAGCAGGAAGATCACTTGCGGTAAATTACTGCTAAAGTGAACTGGTTGTGTTTACTCCAGCTTTATCCGCCTCTCCTATATTTCTTTTGTTGAGTATCTGTACTCTTGTTTACAATAAGAGGTGCTCAACTGGAACATACATAATGGCATTAAGATTGCACTCAGGTCAAACATTTGTGTTAGAAGGTAGGGCTGGAGTTAGGGGGTAGGGTGAGAGTTAGGAGTAGGGTTAGTTTTAGGAGGTAGGGTTGGAGTTAGTTTGTAGGGCTGGAGTTAGGGTTAGAGTTAGGATTAGAGTTAGAGTTAGGATTAGGGTTAGGAGATAGGGTAAGAGTTAGGAGGAGGTTTACGGTTAGTAGGTAGGGTAAGAGTTAGGAGTAGGGTTAGTGTTAGTGTTAGGAGGTAAGGTAAGAGTTAGGAGGAGGTTTAGTGTTAGGTAGGCTAAGAATTAGGAGTAGGGTTAGTGTTAGGAGGTAGGGTAAGAGTTAGGAGGTAGGGTTAGTGTTAGGAGGTAGGGTAAGAGTTAGGAGTAGGGTTACTGTTAGGAGGTAGGGTAAGAGTTAGGAGGAGGTTTACGGTTAGTAGGTAGGGTAAGAGTTAGGAGGAGGTTTAGTGTTAGTGTTAGGAGGTAAGGTAAGAGTTAGGAGGAGGTTTAGTGTTAGGTAGGCTAAGAATTAGGAGTAGGGTTAGTGTTAGGAGGTAGGGTAAGAGTTAGGAGTAGGGTTACTGTTAGGAGGTAGGGTAAGAGTTAGGAGTAGGGTTACTGTTAGGAGGTAGGGTAAGAGTTAGGAGGAGGTTTACGGTTAGTAGGTAGGGTAAGAGTTAGGAGGAGGTTTAGTGTTAGTAGGTAGGGTAAGAATTAGGAGGAGGTTTAGTGTTAGGTAGGCTAAGAATTAGGAGTAGGGTTAGTGTTAGGAGGTAGGGTAAGAGTTAGGAGTAGGGTTACTGTTAGGAGGTAGGGTAAGAGTTAGGAGTAGGGTTACTGTTAGGAGGTAGGGTAAGAGTTAGGAGGAGGTTTAGTGTTAGTAGGTAGGCTAAGAATTAGGAGTAGGGTTAGTGTTAGGAAGTAGGGTCAGAGTTAGGTTGTAGGGCTGGAGTTAGGAGGTAGGGTTAGTTAGGAGTAGGGTTAGTGTTAGGAGGTAGGGTAAGGGTTAGGAGGAGGTTTAGTGTTAGTAGGTAGAGTAAAAATTAGGAGTAGGGTTAGGAGGTAGGGTAAGAATTAGGAGGAAGTTTAGGGTTAGGAGGTAAGGTATGAATTAAGCGTTAGGGTTAGTGTTAGGAGGTAGGGTAGTGTTATGAGGTAGAGTAAGGAGTAGGATTAGTGTCAGAAGGTAGGATTAAATTTAAGTGGCAGGGTTAGTGTTAGGAGGTAGGGTAGATTTTTGAGGAAGGGTTAATGTTAGGATGTAGGTTAAGAGTTAATAGGGTTAACGTTAGGAGGTAGGGTTAGCGTTAGAAGATAGAGTTAGTGTTCGGAGGTAGGAATCATTTAAGAGCTAGGGTTAGTGTTGGGGGGTAGGGTAGTTTTAAGAAGTAGGGTAAGAGTAAAGAGTAGAGTTTGTGTCAGGAAGTATGATTACATGTAAGAGGTAGGGTTAGAGTTAGTGTTAGGAAGTACAGTTAGATTTAGGAGGTAGGTATTGAGTTAAAAGGTAGAATTAGTGGCTGGAGGTAGGGTAACATTTTTGAGGTAGGTATTGAGTTAGAAGGAGGAGTTGATGTCAGGAGGTAGGGTTAGAGTCAGGAAGTAGGGCTTGTGTTAGGAAGTGGGGTTAGAATACAGAGCTAGGGATAAAGTTAAAGGTAGAGTTAGTGTTGAGATGTAGGATTAGATTTAAGAGGTAAGGTTAGTGTTAGGAGGTAGGGTGATGTCAGGAGGTAGGATTAGTGTTAGGCAGTAGGGTAGAAGTTAGGAATAGGGTTAGTGTTAGGAGGTAGAGTGATGTTGGGAGGTAGGATTAGTGTTAGGAAGTAGGGTAGGAGTTAGGAATAGGGTTAGTGTTAGTAGGTTGAGTTATGCCCTGTACACACGGTTGGACTTTCCGACAGAAAACTTTCCGTCGGAATTTCCGACACACAAAGTTTGAGATCTGGATCTGAAATTTTCCAACAACAAAATCCGATTGTTTAAATTCCGATCGTGTGTAGACCATTCCGATGCACAAAGTGCCACGCATGCTCAGAATAAATTACGAGACAAAAGCTATTGGCTACCGGCCTCTTTATAGTCCCGTCGTACGTGTTGTAAGTCAACCTGGTTCTGAACGATCGGATTTTCCGGCAACTTTGCATAGACATGTTTGGGCCAAAATCTATCAAAAAAAAACCCGGCGGATTTTGTCGTCTGAATGTCCGACCGTGTGTACAGGGCATTAGAGTTGAGAGGTACAGTTAGTGTTAGGAATTGGGTAAGAGATAGGAATTAATCGTTTTTTTTCGTTTCGTTTTTTTTCGTTTCCGTCGATTCGTAACGATTCGTACATTCGTAAGTTGTCGTTGTTCAGATTCGTAACGATTCGTACATTCGTAAGTCGTCGTTGTTCGTATTCGTAACGATTCGTACATTCGTAAGAGTTATTTTTTCGTTGATTCGTTTTTTCGTTAGTTTAATTTTCGGACACATTCGTATTTATTCGTACATTCGTAACATTCGTAGATTCGTAATCGGAGCTTAATTCATAATTTGATGTAATGTGTATGCTATTATTACATTTTAATAATTTACGAATCGAAAAAAAAAGTTACGAATCGAAAAAAAAAAGTTACGAATCGAAAAAAAAGTTACGAATGTACAAATTTTTTTGTTCAACAGAGACATGGAAAATTACAAATCGAAAAAAAAAAAAAAAAAAAAAAGTTACGAATCGAAAGAAAAAAGTTACGAATCGAAAAAAAAGTTACGAATCTAAAAAAAAGTTACGAATGTACCAATTTTTTGGTTAAATAGAGACATGGAAAATTACAAATTGAAAAAAAAAAAAAAGTTACGAATCGAAAGAAAAAAGTTATGAATCGAAAAAAAAAAAGTTACGAATGTACGAATTTTTTGGTTCAATAGAGACATGGAAAATTACAAATCGAAAAAAAAAAAAAAAAAAGTTACGAATCGAAAAAAAAAGTTACGACTCGAAAAAAAAGTTACGAATGTACGAATTTTTTGGTTCAATAGAGACATGGAAAATTACAAATCGAAAAAAAAAAAAAAAAAAAAAAAAAAAAAGTTACGAATCGAAAAAAAAAAAGTTACGAATCGAAAAAAAAAAGTTACGAATGTACGAATTTTTTGGTTCAATAGAGACATGGAAAATTACAAATCGAAAAAAAAAAAAAAAGTTACGAATCGAAAAAAAAAGTTACGACTCGAAAAAAAAGTTACGAATGTACGAATTTTTTGGTTCAATAGAGACATGGAAAATTACAAATTGAAAAAAAAAAAATAAGTTACGAATCGAAAAAAAAAAGTTACGAATCGAAAAAAAAAAGTTACGAATCGAAAAAAAAAGTTACGAATGTACACATTTTTTTGTTCAATAGAGACACGGAAAATTACAAATCGAAAAAAAAAAAAAAAAGTTACGAATCGAAAAAAAAAAGTTACGAATCGAAAAAAAAGTTACGAATGTACTAATTTTTTTGTTCAATCCATTCGAAGCACGTTTAGCAGCGCCATTGTAAGGGACACGGAAAATGACCAATTCAACAAAAAAAAAAGTTACAAATTTTTTCGTTCGTTTTCGTTTTTCGGATTTTCTTCATTAGTACATTCGTTGTTTCTAATTTGTTTTTTTCGGATTTTCGTTGTTTTTCGGATTCGAGTGATTCGTTATTCGGATTCGTACGATTCGAATGATTCGTTCATTCGTACGAAAACGAACGAAAATAACGAAAAAAACCGAAAAAACAAAAAAAACGAAACGAATTGCACATGTCTAGTGGAGACTACTGATTACTAGAAACTGCTGGCAGGTGGGAGACACCAGCTGGAATTACTACTCTCCTCCCTGTAAAACCACAGTGCCACCAGCAGGTGATCCAGATCCAAAAGCCCCCTTATTGGTGCTTCTGAGCCTGCTGCTGTCCATGGTTCAAACGCCCATATACTATGGTATAAAATAATAATCCTGAGCCAATCTACACATAACTTTGTGGGGACCGTGAATGTCAAACCTGAACCTATACTGGAGCAGACCCAAACCTCAATCCATTTTATGGAAAGCAGCAGTGTGACCTCGGAAAGTCACGTTCTCAATGCTGATCTTTGTTTTTCTGCTTCATCAATATGGACTTTGTCCTCATAAACAGCTGTTGTAGTCAATTACGGTAGGTCATAAAATCTCACTTGTATGATATAAGGAAATTAATCTAGTGATGTCCTCTTGTTAATTCCGTGGGATAAAGAACAGATAAAGTGTAAGCAAAAGGGGGAGAAGGGTCACTGAGAAACGCAGATAGTGTAATGCCCAAATGGTTTGCACTCTGGCCTCGCACCTCCGGGGTCTGACTCTTCCCAGGGTTAGTATACGTGTGATCCAGCCCATCCACAACCCAGAAATATTTGATAAATGATTAAAATACAACTAAACCGGCCCAAAAAGTGTCTGAGCAAATTTAAAGAAAAAAAAAAAAACATATTCAGTAAGGCCACTTTCACACTGAGGCGCTTCTAAACTGCCAGTAAAAACACTGAGCGCTTTTGAAGAGCTTTTCAGGCGCTTTTGAAGAGCTTTCCATTCATTTCAATGGGGAGGGGAGTTTTTCACAGCCCTGCCAGCCCACTGCCCCAGTGTGAAAGTGGTCTAAATCTCTGCATATTTCCCCGTGTTTCTTCCTTTAAAAAAACTGCAAGTACAGAAACATGTCTGCTGATCTGCCAAAAATCCAGTGAGTTCGGACCTCCCTGCCTGGGCACAGCTCCTCTGCTGCACTGAAATCCCAAGCAGCATTGTCAGCCCTGTCTCCTGTAAGCAAGTTTACTGTGTCAGACTGACTGCACAAAAAGGTGCCATGATTGGCTCATAGGCCTCTCTGGTCTAGATCAGGGGTCTCCACACTTTGCAGTACGAGGGCCACATCGCATATTTTACAAATAATTGTGGGCCAGAAAAAAAGCCCCCCCTTACATAACCGAGTATCCTCTTCACATCAGAGTTCCCCCGTCACATCACAGGCCCCATTTCTCATCAGAGCCCCCCTTACATATCAGAGTCTCCCCTTCACATGACAGCCCCCCATTTACATCAGAGCCCCCCTTCTCATCAAAGGCCTCCCTTCACATCAGAAGCTCCCCATCACAGCCCCCCCCCCCCCCCCTTCACATCATAGTCCCTATTTCTCATCAGAAGCCCCCATCACATCAGAGCCCCCCTTACATATCTGAGTCCCCTCTTCACATGAAAGGGCCCCCTTATCATCAAAGGCCCCCCTTCACATCAGAAGCTCCTCATCACATCAGAGCCCCCCTTACATATCAGGCCCCCCTTCACATTACAGCCCCCTCTCATCAGAGCTCCCCTTCTCATCAGAGGCCCCCCTCTCATCAGGGCTCCCCTTCTCATCAGAGGCCCCCCTCTCTCATAAGAGCCCCCCGTCCTCATAAGAGGCCCCCCTTCTCATCAGAGCCCCCCGTCCTCATAAGAGGCTCCACTTCTCATCAAAGGCCTCCCCATCACGTAAGAGCCCCTTTACATAACAGAGCCCCCTTTTCACATCAGAGTCCCCCCGCACCTTCACATCAAACACTCCCCATTACATCGGAGCCCCCCTTACCTAACAGAGTCCCCTCTCCACATCAGAGTCCCCTATTCACATCAAAAGCTCCCCATCACATCACAGCCCCCCATCACATCATAGGCCCCTATTGCTCATCTGAAGCCCCCACATCACACCAGATACCCCTTTCACATCAGAAGACCCTTATCCCGTTAGAGCCCCCCCCCCTTCTTATCAGAGACCCCCTTCACATCAGAAGCCCCCATCACATCAGAGCCCCCTTTCACATCAAAAGACCCCCCATCCCGTTAGAGTCCCCCCTTTTTATCAGAGACCCCTTCACATCAGAAACCCCCCATCACATCAGAACCCCCTTACATTACAGTGTCCCCTCTTCACGTCAGAGCCCCCCCTTCACATCAAAATCTCCCCATAACATCAGAGCCCCTCTTATATTACAGATGGCATTATCTTCACATCAAGATCCACACCTTTACATCAAAAGCTCCCCATCACATCAGAAGACCCCCATCCAATTAGAGTCCCCCCTTCTTATCAGAGACCCCCCTTCTCATCAGAAGCCCCCCATCACATCAGAGGCCCCCTTACATAACAGAGCCCCCTCCTCACGTCAGAGTCCCCCCTTCACATCAAAAGCTCCCCATCACAACACAGCCCCCCTTTCACATCAGTAGACCCCTATTCAATTAGAGTCCCCCCTTCTTATCAGAGACCCCTCTTCACATCAGAAGCCCCCCATCCCATCGGAGGCCCCCCTTACATAACAGAGCCCCCTCCTCACATCAGAGTCCCCCCTTCACATCAAAAGCTCCCCATCACGACACAGCCCCCCTTTCACATCAGAAGACCCCTATTCAATTAGAGTCCCCCCTTCTTATCAGAGACCCCCCTTCACATCAGAAGTCCCCCATCACATCGGAGGCCCCCCTTACATAACAGAGCCCCCTCCTCACATCAGAGTCCCCCCTTCACATCAAAAGCTCCCTGTGACAGACCTAGCCGGGACAGAGGCTGTTGGAGGGGACGGAATGCCAGCCTCTTGCCTTGTGATTACGGGCCCTGGCATTTGGGGGAACGGTGCTCTTTGTGAGCTGTATGCCTGGGGACCGCTGAGCTGGTTTTACTTGGATTTAGGTCCATGCCGGCCCCCCAAGACACATAGACTCTGGATATGTATATGCCATATCAGCAATAGACTGGTCACACTGTTGGGACACAAGCTGTCAGATGCTAATATCATCAACTCCAGCCAGCCTGTCTGTTGTCTTGTATAATGTAAATGAGGCTGGTCTGGCTTGACACAGATTCTAGGGAGTATTTCACCTATTGTTATATATGCTAATTAACCCTGCAATTGAATGAAGGAGTACAGTGTTAATTAAGATAATTAGCTCATGCTAATTAGGTTAGGTTTTAGTCATCCGGCTGTATAAATTTGTGTGACATGTCAAATAAAGGTGATTCCTGATGTACTCCAAGACTGGTGTTGTCTAGTTCTTGGGGGCTCCTATAGCCAGATCCATTGGACTCATGTTCCAGGACTTAGGAAGCATTTACGGCGGACACCTTGAGTACAGGATCCGTCACACTCCCCATCACAACACAGCTCCCCTTTCACATCAGAAGACCCCCCATCCAATTAGAGCCCCCCCCCCTACTTATATTACAGATTACATTATCGTCACATCAAAGTCTCCACCTTTACATCAAAAGCTCCCCATCACATCACAGCCCCCCCCCCCCCTATTTGTCATCTGAAGCCCCCACATCACATCAGAGTCCCCACTTCACATCAAAATCTCCCCATCACATCAGAGTCCTTTTTCACGTCAACATTCCCCCCTTCAGACCAGAGCCTCCTCTTTCATGTCAGAGCCCCCCCTTATATAAGAGCCCCCCTTATATCAGAGCCATCCTATATATCAGAGCCCCCCCTTTATATCAGACCCCCCCTTTTATATCAGAGCCCCCTTTATATCAGAGCCCCCCTTTATAGCAGAGCCCCCATTTATATCAGAGCCCCCCTTTACATCAGAGCCCCCCTTATATCAGAGCCCCCTTATATCAGAGCCCCCTTATATCAGAGCCCCCCTTATATCAGAGCCCCCTTTATATGAGAGCCCCCCTTTATATCAGAGCTCCCTTTATATCAGAGCCCCCCTTTATATAAGAGCGCCCCTTATATCAGAGCCCCTCTTTATATCAGAGCCACCCTTTGTATCAGAGCCCCCCTTTATATCAGAGCCCCCCTTTATATCAGAGCCCCCCCTTATATCATAGCCCCCCATCCACATCAGAGTCCCCACTTCACATCAAAATCTCCCCATCACATCAGAGTCCTTTTTTACGTCAACATTCCCCCCTTCAGACCAGAGCCTCCTCTTTCACATCAGAGCCCCCCCCCCTTATATAAGAGCCCCCCTTATATCAGAGCCATCTTATATATCAGAGCCCCCCCTTTATATCAGAGCCCCCCTTTTATATCAGAGCCGCCTTTATATCAGAGCCCCCCTTTATAGCAGAGCCCCCCTTATATCAGAGCCATCCTATATATCAGAGCCCCCCCTTTATATCAGAGCCCCCCTTTTATATCAGAGCCCCCTTTATATCAGAGCCCCCTTTATATCAGAGCCCCCCTTTATAGCAGAGCCCCCCTTATATCAGAGCCCCCATTTATATCAGAGCCCCCCTTATATCAGAGCCCCCATTTATATCAGAGCCCCCCTTTACATCAGAGCCCCCTTTATATCAGAGCCCCCCTTTATATCAGAGCGCCCCTTATATCAGAACCCCTCTTTGTATCAGAGCCACCCTTTATATCAGAGCCCCCTTTATATCAGAGCCCCCCTTATATCATAGCCCCCCATCCACATCAGAGTCCCCACTTCACATCAAAATCTCCCCATCATATCAGAGTCCCTTTTTACGTCAACATTCCCCCCTTCAGACCAGAGCCTCCTCTTTCACATCAGAGCCCCCCCCCCTTATATAAGAGCCCCCCTTATATCAGAGCCATCCTATATATCAGAGCCCCCCCTTTATATCAGAGCCCCCCTTTATAGCAGAGCCCCCCTTTATAGCAAAGCCCCCATTTATATCAGAGCCCCCCTTTACATCAGAGCCCCCCTTATATCAGAGCCCCCCTTTATATCAGAGCCCCCCTTTATATCAGAGCGCTCCTTATATCAGTGCCCCTCTTTATATCAGAGCCACCCTTTACATCAGAGCCCCCCTTTATATCAGAGCCCCCCTTTATATCAGAGCCCCCCCTTTTTGGTTATAATGTTTCTGGCAGCTGGTTCACTTGCACCATTGAAACGTACGATGCCAATACAGGGCAAGTTGCTGCAGGCAAAAAATTGATGTGGCCCTCGGAGGCCGTGGTCGAGGTAAGCGCTGCCGCGCCACCCACACCAACTCCTTGAAGCTCCAGCAATGACCCTAACTGGGTGGATCTGCACTGTGTGTAATGGCTAGGGGCCTGGATCTCATACATCTGAGGAGGCTTTGTGTTCTCTTTCAGTGTTCATAGTGTCTGGTCTCACTCAGCAGAGTGTCTGGAAGTATTGATGTGACCCATCAGAAGTACCCACAGAAAATATGGGACGAGGCGATGAATGGGGGGGGAGGGGGGGTCCAAAAATAAACGGTTTAAAGTATTGCCAAGACTGTTGTGGATTTGGGAATAAAAGTTTATGACCCGAAAGCATTGAAATGTATTTCCCCCTAATGAGAGGCATGGTCCATCCTTCAGACGGGAGCCTAAATTCCATCTGGGGACACATTGGCCCGATTTATGTGCCAAACAGCAAACAAACACAGCATCCGCCGTCCATCAAACCTTATCTCTTACTGAGGTTTATTACTTTCGGTTGAAATAAACTGAAAGCTGAGCTCCAGGAAGATACAAAAGACACAATAAACATTATATTACCAAAAGTATTGGGACGCCTGCCTTTACACGCACATGAACTTTAATGGCCTCCCAGTCTTAGTCCGGAGGGTTCAATGTTGAGTTGGCCCCGCCCTTTGCAGCTATAACAGCTTCAACTCTTCTGGGAAGGCCGTCCACAAGGTTTAGGGGGGTGTCTATGGGAATGTTTGACCCATTCTTCTTGGACGAGAAGGCCTGGCTCACGGTCTCCGCTCTAATTCATCCCAAAGGTGTTCTGTCGGGTTGAGGTCAGGACTCTCTGCAGGCCAGTCAAGTTCCTACACCCCAAACTCACCCCTAGTAACACATGGTTTGGTGCAGCATCATTCTAAAAATTATGTTTGATATACTCTTTGTGCGTTCCCAAATGTTTTGCAGCCCATGGAAATGAATGAGCTGCTTGAAACGCGTTGCCCAGGAACACACAACAAAAATATGCAAATGCACTTGCAGTGCCTTGAAAAAGTATTCATACCTCTTTTTTTGTGTAAAGATTACATTAAAAATCAAATATATCTATCTATCTATCTACAGTATCTATCTATCTATCTATCTATCTATCTATCTATCTATCTATCTATCTATCTATCTATCTATCTATCTATCTATCGATCGATCGATCTATCTACAGTATTTATCTATCTATCTATCTATCTACAGTATCTATCTACCGTATCTATCTATCTACAATATCTATCTATCTACAGTATATATCTATCTACATTATCTACAGTATATATCTATCTACAGTATCTATCTATCTCTCTACAGTATCTATCTATCTACATTATCTATCTACATTATCTATCTAATTCTCCACATCTACAGTATCTATCTATCTCTCTACAGTATCTATCTATCTACATTATCTACCTATCTACAGTATCTATCTATCTCTCTACAGTATCTATCTATCTATCTATCTATCTATCTATCTATCTATCTACAGTATCTATCTATCTATCTACAGTATATATCTATCTACAGTATCTATCTATCTCTCTACAGTATCTATCTATCTACATTATCTATCTATCTCTCTACAGTATCTATCTATCTATCTATCTACAGTATCTATCTATCTACAGTATCTATCTATCTACAGTATCTATCTATCTATCTATCTACAGTATCTATCTATCTCTCTACAGCATCTATCTATCTACAGTATCTATCTATCTATCTATCTATCTATCTATCTATCTATCTATCTATCTATCTATCTGTCTATCTATCTTCTATCTATCTATCTGTCGATCTACAGTATCTATCTATCTATCTATCTATCTATCTATCTATCTATCTATCTATCTATCTATCTATCTATCTATCTATCTATCTATCTATCCACAGTATCTATCTGTCTACAGTATCTATCTATCTCTATCTATCTACAGTATCTAACTATCTACAGTATCTATCTATCTATCTATCTATCTATCTATCTATCTATCTATCTATCTATCTATCTATCTATCTATCTATCTACAGTATCTATCTATCTATACAGTGCCTTGAAAAAGTATTCATACCCCTTGAAATTCTCCACATTTTGTCATGTTACAACCAAAAACATAAATGTATTTTATTGGGATTTTTATGTGATGGACCAACACAAAGTGGCACATAATTGTGAAGTGGAAGGAAAATTATAAATGGTTTTCAATTTTTTTTACAATGAATCTGAGAAAAGTGTGGGGGGGGGGGGCATTTGTATGGGGCCCCCTTTACTCTGATACCCCTAATTAAAATAAAATCTAGTGGAACCAGCGCCGTCTTTAACGCAGGGCAAAAGGGGGCAGCTGCCCCGGGCCCAGTCATTGTTTTGGGGGTCCAAAGCAGCTGCCCCTTGAGGCCCCCAACTGCCTGAAAATAGTTGATGAGTGGATTTGGGAAGGGCACAAGAAAATCTTTGCCTAAGGTTCTAATCAATATTGAAGATGGCCCTGAGTGGAACCAATTGCCTTCGGAAGTCACCTAATTAGTAAATAGAGTCCACCTGTGTGTCATTGAATCTCAGTATAAATACAGCTGTTCTGTGAAGCCCTTAGAGGTTTATTAGAGAACCTTAGTGACCAAACAGCATCATGAAGGCCAAGGAACACACCAGACAGGTCAGGGATAAAGTTGTGGAGAAGTATAAAGCAGGGTTAGGGTATAAAAAGATATCCCAAGCTTTGAACATCTGACGGAGCTCTGTTCAATCCATCATCGGAAAATGGAAAGAATATGGCCCAACTGCAAACCTACCAAGACATGGCCGTCCACCTAAACTGACCGGGCCGGGCAAGGAGAGCATTCATCAGAGAAGAGCCAAGAGGCCCATGGTAACTCTGGAGGAGCTGCAGAGATCCACAGCTCAGGGGGGAGAATCTGTCCACAGGACAACTATTAGTCGTGTTCTCCACAAATCTGCCCTTTATGGAAGAGTGACAAGAAGAAAGACATTGGAGAAAGAAAGTCATAAGAAGTCCTGTTTGTAGTCTGTGAGAAGCCATGTGGGGGAGGGGAGCAAACATGTGGAAGAAGGTGATCTGGTCAGATGAGACCAAAATTCTACTTTTTGGCCTAAAAGCAAAACGCTATGTGTGGGGGAAAACTAACACTGCACATCCCCCTGAACACACCATCCACACTGTGAAACATGGTGGTGGCAGCATCATGTGGTGGGGATGGTTTTCTTCAGCAGGGACAGGGAAGCTGGTCAGAGTTGATGGGAAGATAGATGGAGACAAATACAGGACAATCTTAGAAGAAAACCTGTTAGAGTCTGAAAAAGACCTGAGACCGGGGCGGAGGTTCACCTTCCAGCAGGACAAAGACCCCGAAACATACAGCCAGAATACCGGAGAGACTAACAACAAACTATATATAATATTTACAAAAATGGAGAGCATGGAAAAGCAGGTGTAAAACTGGAATCAGGAACAAGAGGGGGCAGGTACAAGGCAGCGGGGGTTCGGGGCACAGGGCGGGAGCAAGAACAGGAACAATAGCGAAGGATCCCGGCAGCAGCAAAACACTAGAGCAAGCGCCACTAGTAGGAAAGGGCTCAAATACCCTCCCAGCAGCCAGCGTCATGTATAAACTGATTACTGGGTTCTGCTGGACACCTGGTGGTGGACACCAGAACTACAACCTTCTGCTATGGGGAAGCAGAGTGCCACCAGCAGGTGATCCAGGTCTTTACAATCGGCTTGCCAATAGCACACTATAGCCGTATTGTTTATTTAACAGTTTTGCATACATGGGTATACTGTCCATGGCAAGCTAAACTCGACATGCCTCGGTGGTGGGATGAATGTATGCATGCGCAGGAGTTGCATCATCCCGGCCTGACCAATCAAAATGGACACAGCCCCCAAGCCCAGAAGAAGTCGGTGATAAGATGTTGGCACTGGTGAGGGAGCCCAAGGATTTCACATTGCTGGAAGAAGGGGGGGGAGGGGAGTTTCCATTCGGAATGGGCTCTCATCGAGGGGTCCAGGAAGTTTGCCAACAATCTATTGTTTACAAGAGAATTGTCCTTCATCTTTCTATGGGACCGGTGATAACACGCCGCCGGAGGTACTGCCAGGAAAATATAAATACAAGGGAAGGCATTGTGTCTTTTCTTATTTAGAATTAAACTTTAACTAACGGACCAAAAAAATTAACTTTAGATGACAACAGTCATGGGAATAGGTGACCGGTGACACTCATTCTTCGTTTAAGGGAAGTTCCAGCTCTGCTGGAGTAGCAACTTCACCACAACACACCACAGATTCATCCTCCTGCCTGTATCCATTCCCCTACTTATCTCCATTCTCCTGCTTATCTCCATTCTCCTGCTTATCTCCATTCTCCTGTTTATCTCCATTCTCCTGCTTATCTCCATTCTCCTGCCTGTGTCCATTCTCCTGCTTATCTCCATTCTCCTGCCTGTGTCCATTCTCCTGCTTATCTCCATTCTCCTGCTTATCTCCATTCTCCTGCCTATGTCCATTCCCCTACTTATCTCCATTCTCCTGCCTGTGTCCATTCTCCTGCTTATCTCCATTCTCCTGCTTATCTCCATTCTCCTGCCTATGTCCATTCCCCTACTTATCTCCATCCCCCCGCTTATCTCCATTCTCCTGCTTATCTCCATTCCCCTGCTTATCTCCATTCTCCTGCTTATCTCCATTCTCCTGCTTATCTCCATTCTCCTGCCTGTGTCCATTCCCCTACTTATCTCCATTCTCCTGCCTGTGTCCATTCTCCTGCTTATCTCCAGTCTCCTGCCTGTGTCCATTCCCCTACTTATCTCAATTCCCCTGCTTATCTCCATTCTCCTGCTTATCTCCATTCCCCTGCTTATCTCCATTCTCCTGTTTATCTCCATTCTCCTGTTTATCTCCATTCTCCTGCTTATCTCCATTCTCCTGCCTGTGTCCATTCCCCTGCCTGTGTCCATTCTCCTGCCTGTGTCCATTCTCCTGCCTATCTCCATTCCCCTGCCTATCTCCATTCTCCTGCTTATCTCCATTCTCCTGCTTATCTCCATTCTCCTGCCTATCTCCATTCCCCTGCTTATCTCCATTCCCCTGCCTATCTCCATTCTCCTGCCTATCTCCATTCTCCTGCCTATCTCCATTCCCCTGCCTATCTCCATTCTCCTGCTTATCTCCATTCTCCTGCTTATCTCCATTCTCCTGCCTATCTCCATTCCCCTGCTTATCTCCATTCTCCTTCTTATGTCCATTCCCCTGCTTATCTACATTCCCCTGCTTATCTCCATTCCCCTGCTTATCTTCATTCCCCTGCTTATCTCCATTCCCCTGCTTATCTCCATTCCCCTGCCTATCTCCATTCCCCTGCTTATCTCCATTCTCCTGCCTATCTCCATTCTCCTGCTTATGTCCATTCCCCTGCTTATCTCCATTCCCCTTCTTATCTCCATTCCCCTTCTTATCTCCATTCTCCTGCCTATCTCCATTCCCCTGCTTATCTCCATTCTCCTGCTTATCTCCATTCTCCTGCTTATCTCCATTCCCCTGCCTGTCTCCATTCTCCTTCTTATGTCCATTCCCCTGCCTGTCTCCATTCTCCTTCTTATCTCCATTCCCCTGCTTATCTCCATTCTCCTGCCTGTTTCCATTCCCCTGCTTATCTCCATTCTCCTGCTTATCTCCATTCCCCTGCTTATCTCCATTCTCCTGCCTGTTTCCATTCTCCTGCCTATCTCCATTCCCCTGCTTATCTCCATTCCCCTGCCTATCTCCATTCTCCTGCCTATCTCCATTCCCCTGCCTATCTCCATTCCCCTGCCTATCTCCATTCTCCTGCTTATCTCCATTCTCCTGCTTATCTCCATTCTCCTGCCTATCTCCATTCCCCTGCTTATCTCCATTCCCCTGCTTATCTCCATTCCCCTGCTTATCTACATTCCTCTGCTTATCTCCATTCCCCTGCTTATCTCCATTCCCCTGCCTATCTCCATTCCCCTGCTTATCTCCATTCTCCTTCTTATGTCCATTCCCCTGCTTATCTACATTCCCCTGCTTATCTCCATTCCCCTGCTTATTTTCATTCCCCTGCTTATCTCAATTCCCCTGCTTATCTCCATTCCCCTGCCTATCTCCATTCCCCTGCTTATCTCCATTCTCCTGCCTATCTCCATTCTCCTGCTTATGTCCATTCCCCTGCTTATCTCCATTCCCCTTCTTATCTCCATTCTCCTGCCTATCTCCATTCCCCTGCTTATCTCCATTCTCCTGCTTATCTCCATTCTCCTGCTTATCTCCATTCCCCTGCCTGTCTCCATTCTCCTTCTTATGTCCATTCCCCTGCCTGTCTCCATTCTCCTTCTTATCTCTATTCCCCTGCTTATCTCCATTCTCCTGCCTGTTTCCATTCCCCTGCTTATCTCCATTCTCCTGCTTATCTCCATTCCCCTGCTTATCTCCATTCTCCTGCCTGTTTCCATTCCCCTGCTTATCTCCATTCCCCTGCTTATCTCCATTCCCCTGCTTATCTCCATTCTCCTGCCTGTGTCCATTCCCCTGCTTATCTCCATCCTCCTGCTTATCTCCATTCCCCTGCTTATCTCCATTCCCCTGCTTATCTCCATTCCCCTTCTTATCTCCATTCCCCTGCTTATCTCCATTCTCCTGCCTGTGTCCATTCCCCTGCTTATCTCCATTCTCCTGCTTATCTCCATTCCACTGGAGACCAATGTTAGAGTTTAAAAACATATTGTAGTTTTACTGGGAAAAAAAAAAAAATTGTAAAACATTTATACATTTTATTTTATAAATCGTATTATATATAATATATGTTTTTTGTACAACGCTTTGCAAAGTTTTTTTTTTTTTTTTTTTTTTTAAATTTTACTCACTTTTTAATGTGACAGTGAAAAAAGAAAAATGAAACTAAACAAATAAAAAAAGAAAATATAAACTTAAAAAACAAAAAATAGAAATAAAAAATAGAAATGGAAAAAAGAAAAAAAAAAAAAAAAAAATGTATGTTTCAATTTTTTTTTTTTTTAAGTTTATATTTTCTTTTTTATTTGTTTAGTTTAATTTTTTTCTGGTCAGTGGAAAAATATAGCCGAAGGGGAGAAGGGGAGGAAGGAGGTAATTATGGTTAGGAATATGTTTCATTGAATTTTTCTTTCTGGGTGCCAACATGGCAGCAGAGGGCATACTACCACATGTGCTCCGCCATGGATATGTGCCAGGTAAGGGAAACTGCAGTAAATATTCAATACAATTTTCCATTTCTTTTCAGCTGGAAGTTATTTTTATAAATTTTTTTGTTAATAAATATACAGATCGTGTCTCTCGTTGTGTATGAACCCCCCCCCCCCTCCCCCTCGCTGAGTTCTTAGTAAGATTTCTAGGAACGTGCGGATATTACACAGAGGAGGAAAGTCGTGACTCGGCACTCGGCGCCCATCGCTGTGCTGACCGGCTGAATAAAATCGCCACGTCTTTCCTGACAGATTCTTCTGCTTTTCTTTGTGTCTCACTGTTTTGCAACACGGCGCAATGTTTTGGTTCTCACATATTGAACACGGATTGTACGCTGTGTGGATGAACACGGATTGTACGCTGTGTGGATGAACACGGATTGTACGCTGTGTAGATGAACACGGATTGTACGCTGTGTAGATGAATACGGATTGTACGCTGTGTGGATGAACGCGGATTGTACGCTGTGTGGATGAACGCAGATTGTACGCTGTGCGGATGAACACAGATTGTACGCTGTGTGGATGAACGCGGATTGTACGCTGTGTGGATGAACACGGATTGTACGCTGTGTGGATGAACACGGATTGTACGCTGTGTGGATGAACACGGATTGTACGCTGTGTAGATGAACACGGATTGTACGCTGTGTAGATGAAAACGGATTGTACGCTGTGTGGATGAACGCGGATTGTACGCTGTGTGGATGAACACGGATTGTACGCTGTGTGGATGAACACGGATTGTACGCTGTGTGTGGATGAACACGGATTGTACGCTGTGTGGATGAACGCGGATTGTACGCTGTGTGGATGAACGCGGATTGTACGCTGTGTGGATGAACGCGGATTGTACGCTGTGTGGATGAACACGGATTGTACGCTGTGTGGATGAACGCTGATTGTACGCTGTGTGGATGAACGCGGATCGTACGCTGTGTGGATGAACACGGATCGTACGCTGTGTGGATGAACACGGATCGTACGCTGTGTGGATGAACGCGGATCGTACGCTGTGTGGATGAACACGGATCGTACGCTGTGTGGATGAACACGGATCGTACGCTGTGTGGATGAACGCGGATCGTACGCTGTGTGGATGAACACGGATCGTACGCTGTGTGGATGAACACGGATTGTGCGCTGTGTGGATGAACACGGATTGTACGCTGTGTGGATGAACACAGATTGTGCGCTGTGTGGATGAACACGGATTGTACGCTGTGTGGATGAACACGGATTGTACGCTGTGTGGATGAACACGGATTGTACGCTGTGTGGATGAACACTGATTGTACGCTGTGTGGATAAACACGGATTGTGCGCTGTGTGGATGAACACGGATTGTACGCTGTGTGGATGAACACGGATTGTACGCTGTGTGGATGAACACGGATTGTACGCTGTGTGGATGAACACGGATTGTACGCTGTGTGGATGAACGCAGATTGTACGCTGTGTGAATGAACGCGGATTGTACGCTGTGTGGATGAACACTGATTGTACGCTGTGTGGATGAACGCGGATTGTACGCTGTGTGGATGAACACGGATTGTACGCTGTGTGGATGAACGCGGATTGTACGCTGTGTGGATGAACGCGGATTGTACGCGGTGTGGATGAACGCGGATTGTACGCTGTGTGTGGATGAACACGGATTGTACGCTGTGTGGATGAACACGGATTGTACGCTATGTGGATGAACGCGGATTGTACGCTGTGTGGATGAACGCGGATTGTACGCTGTGTGGATGAACGCGGATTGTACGCTGTGTGGATGAACACGGATTGTACGCTGTGTGGATGAACGCGGATTGTACGCTGTGTGGATGAACGCGGATTGTACGCTGTGTGGATGAACACTGATTGTACGCTGTGTGGATGAACGCGGATTGTACGCTGTGTGGATGAACGCGGATTGTACGCTGTGTGGATGAACACTGATTGTACGCTGTGTGGATGAACGCGGATTGTACGCTGTGTGGATGAACACGGATTGTACGCTGTGTGGATGAACACTGATTGTACGCTGTGTGGATGAACGCGGATTGTACGCTGTGTGGATGAACGCGGATTGTACGCTGTGTGGATGAACACTGATTGTACGCTGTGTGGATGAACGCGGATTGTACGCTGTGTGGATGAACACGGATTGTACGCTGTGTGGATGAACACGGATTGTGCGCTGTGTGGATGAACACGGATTGTACGCTGTGTGGATGAACACGGATTGTACGCTGTGTGGATGAACACGGATTGTACGCTGTGTGGATGAACACGGATTGTACGCTGTGTGGATGAACACGGATTGTACGCTGTGTGGATGAACACGGATTGTACGCTGTGTGGATGAACGCGGATTGTACGCTGTGTGGATGAACGCGGATTGTACGCTGTGTGGATGAACACTGATTGTACGCTGTGTGGATGAACGCGGATTGTACGCTGTGTGGATGAACACGGATTGTACGCTGTGTGGATGAACATGGATTGTACGCGGTGTGGATGAACGCGGATTGTACGCGGTGTGGATGAATGCGGATTGTACGCTGTGTGGATGAACACTGATTGTACGCTGTGTGGATGAACGCGGATTGTACGCTGTGTGGATGAACACGGATTGTACGCTGTGTGGATGAACGCGGATTGTACGCGGTGTGGATGAACGCGGATTGTACGCGGTGTGGATGAACGCGGATTGTACGCTGTGTGTGGATGAACGCGGATTGTACGCTGTGTGGATGAACGCGGATTGTACGCTGTGTGGATGAACGCGGATTGTACGCTGTGTGGATGAACACGGATTGTACGCTGTGTGGATGAACGCGGATTGTACGCTGTGTGGATGAACGCGGATTGTACGCTGTGTGGATGAACACGGATTGTACGCTGTGTGGATGAACGCGGATTGTACGCTGTGTGGATGAACGCGGATTGTACGCTGTGTGGATGAACACTGATTGTACGCTGTGTGGATGAACGCGGATTGTACGCTGTGTGGATGAACGCGGATTGTACGCTGTGTGGATGAACACTGATTGTACGCTGTGTGGATGAACGCGGATTGTACGCTGTGTGGATGAACGCGGATTGTACGCTGTGTGGATGAACACTGATTGTACGCTGTGTGGATGAACGCGGATTGTACGCTGTGTGGATGAACACGGATTGTACGCTGTGTGGATGAACACGGATTGTGCGCTGTGTGGATGAACACGGATTGTACGCTGTGTGGATGAACACGGATTGTACGCTGTGTGGATGAACACGGATTGTACGCTGTGTGGATGAACACGGATTGTACGCTGTGTGGATGAACACGGATTGTACGCTGTGTGGATGAACACGGATTGTACGCTGTGTGGATGAACGCGGATTGTACGCTGTGTGGATGAACACTGATTGTACGCTGTGTGGATGAACGCGGATTGTACGCTGTGTGGATGAACACGGATTGTACGCTGTGTGGATGAACATGGATTGTACGCGGTGTGGATGAACGCGGATTGTACGCGGTGTGGATGAACGCGGATTGTACGCTGTGTGTGGATGAACACGGATTGTACGCTGTGTGGATGAACGCGGATTGTACGCGGTGTGGATGAACGCGGATTGTACGCTGTGTGGATGAACGCGGATTGTACGCTGTGTGGATGAACGCGGATTGTACGCTGTGTGGATGAACGCGGATTGTACGCTGTGTGGATGAACGCGGATTGTACGCTGTGTGGATGAACACTGATTGTACGCTGTGTGGATGAACGCGGATTGTACGCTGTGTGGATGAACACGGATTGTACGCTGTGTGGATGAACACGGATTGTGCGCTGTGTGGATGAACACGGATTGTACGCTGTGTGGATGAACACGGATTGTACGCTGTGTGGATGAACACGGATTGTACGCTGTGTGGATGAACGCGGATTGTACGCTGTGTGGATGAACGCGGATTGTACGCTGTGTGGATGAACGCGGATTGTACGCTGTGTGGATGAACGCGGATTGTACGCTGTGTGGATGAACGCGGATTGTACGCTGTGTGGATGAACGCGGATTGTACGCTGTGTGGATGAACACGGATTGTACGCTGTGTGGATGAACACAGATTGTACGCTGTGTGGATGAACACGGATTGTACGCTGTGTGGATGAACACGGATTGTACGCTGTGTGGATGAACACGGATTGTATGCTGTGTGGATGAACACGGATTGTACGCTGTGTGGATGAACGCGGATTGTACGCGGTGTGGATGAACGCGGATTGTACGCTGTGTGGATGAACACTGATTGTACGCTGTGTGGATGAACGCGGATTGTACGCTGTGTGTGGATGAACGCGGATTGTACGCTGTGTGGATGAACGCAGATTGTACGCGGTGTGGATGAACGCGGATTGTACGCTGTGTGGATGAACGCGGATTGTACGCTGTGTGGATGAACGCGGATTGTACGCTGTGTGGATGAACGCGGATTGTACGCTGTGTGGATGAACGCGGATTGTACGCTGTGTGGATGAATGCGGATTGTACGCTGTGTGGATGAACGCGGATTGTACGCTGTGTGGATGAACACGGATCGTACGCTGTGTGGATGGACACGGATTGTACGCTGTGTGGATGAACACGGATTGTACGCTGTGTGGATGAACACGGATTGTACGCTGTGTGTGGATGAACACGGATTGTACACTGTGTGGATGAACACGGAACTCCTACTACACCACTACTACATCCTTCTACACTTCTACTAAACCCCTACTACACCGCTACTACACCCTATTACAACACTAATACACCACTACCACAACACTAATACACCACTACCACACCCTACAACACTTCTACTACACCACTACTACACTCCTTCTACACCCATACTACATGTCTACTACACAGCTACTACACCACTACTACACTAATTCTACATCACTGCTATACTTTTACTACACCACTATTACACCCCTACTACACTTCTATTGCACCACTACTACACTTCTACACTACTACTATACCACTACTGCACCACTAGTACATTGCTACCACATCACTGCTACACTTCTACTACACCACTTATGCGCCACTACCACATTCATAGCTACCACAACTGCACGGGGCAGTAAATAAATAGCAAGTGCTCTGTGCTGAGCAGCTTACTGTTCATTCACAAACGGAAGTATAGGAAACACAATTTACTACTCTTCAGTTATGATTGAACACAGTGAGAGTTTTTTTATGTAGAAAAGGAAGGGGCCGGTAATTGACTAGCCCCTCCCCCCGTTCTCCATCCTAAAACATCCCCCAGCAGCAGCCGGGGGAGAGGAGAGGAGGGAAACGAGCGGTACTGCAGGGCGGGGGAGGGGGAGCGCGGGCAGTAGGGGGATTCGGCACCGCACAGAGTGATAAGGGTGTACCCCCCTGTGCACGCCTATGACCACACCCCTACTACACTGCTACTACACCTCTACTAAATCACTACTACACCTCTACTACACCCCTACTAAATCACTACTACACCTCTACTACACCCCTACTAAATCACTATTACACCTCTACTACACTATTACTTTATCACTACTACACCTCTACTACACCCCTACTAAATCACTACTACACTGCTACTACACCCCTACTAAATCACTACTACACCTCTACTACACCCCTACTAAATCACTACTACACCTCTACTACACATCTACTAAATCACTACTACACCTCTACTACACCCCTACTAAATCACTACTACATCTCTACTACACTATTACTTCATCACTACTACACCTCTACTACACCCCTACTAAATCACTACTACACTGCTACTACACCCCTACTAAATCACTACTACACCTCTACTACACCCCTACTAAATCACTACTACACCTCTACTACACATCTACTAAATCACTACTACACCTCTACTACACCCCTACTAAATCACTACTACACCTCTACTACACTATTACTTCATCACTACTACACCCCTACTAAATCACTACTACACTGCTACTACACCCCTACTACACCTCTACTACACATCTACTAAATCACTACTACACCTCTACTACACATATACTAAATCACTACTACACCTCTACTACACCCCTACTAAATCACTACTACACCTCTACTACACTATTACTTCATCACTACTACACCTCTACTACACCCCTACTAAATCACTACTACGCCTCTACTACACTATTACTTCATCACTACTACACCCCTACTAAATCACTACTACACCTCTACTACACCCCTACTAAATCACTATTACACCTCTACTACACTATTACTTCATCACTACTACACCTCTACTACACCCCTACTAAATCACTACTACACTGCTACTACACCCCTACTAAATCACTACTACACCTCTACTACACCCCTACTAAATCACTACTACACCTCTACTACACATCTACTAAATCACTACTACACCTCTACTACACCCCTACTAAATCACTACTACACCTCTACTACACTATTACTTCATCACTACTACACCCCTACTAAATCACTACTACACTGCTACTACACCCCTACTAAATCACTACTACACCTCTACTACACATCTACTAAATCACTACTACACCTCTACTACACATATACTAAATCACTACTACACCTCTACTACACCCCTACTAAATCACTACTACACCTCTACTACAGTATTACTTCATCACTACTACACCTCTACTACACCCCTACTAAATCACTACTACACGTCTACTACACTATTACTTCATCACGATCAGTGATCTCCATTTGCTTCTATGACTGCCCTGCTGCTTTCTGTACCCAGGAGGTTGCCCGCTCAGCATGGGCACTTTTCATGGCACACATTGATTGCAAAGTGTTCTCTGATTGGATGAGGTGGAATGTGTGATGTTACCGCCCCCCTCTCCGCCTCATCCAATCAAAGAATGTTTTTTGCATTTATTAAGACCATTCATTGCGGATGTAGAGAGGAAATGAGGGGCGCTCTGGATTTCTGGATTTCTGGCCGGTCGTATTGTCCGGCGGCTCGCAGTGTTTTTAAAGGGATAAAACCTGGAAAACGTGCCGAACTGAACGGAATAAAAGACAAATATAATTCTCCCTCAACCCGGAATCACAATTTATTCTAACAGAAATCCAGAGCTTCTGATTGGACGATCCCCGTCCTCTGATTGGTTTGTTATTATTTTTTTCTTTTAGAGAGCGATGGGCAAAAATTTACTGATCTGATGTCATTCTATGTGTCAGCAGTACACCAGCGACATCTAGTGTGAGTGTGGAGGTACTGCGCCCCATCATATAAAATGTATAATAATAATAATAATCATAATAATAATATTTACAGTTTTAAAAAATTCCAGCATATTCCACAGAGCAATTATGAATTTGTTCCAATGAAATGATAAGTATTTATAGTAATATAATGAAAGGCGAGGTGATTGGTGGATGCTACTATGTATCACCTCGCATGCGTTCATATGCAGGAAACTAAGGCGGAATCCGGGTCCAGGTTTTCCGGGCCACCTGGGTAATGTTGGTTCCGGACCAGATTTTGTGGTCCACCAGTGACCTCCAGCAGGTGGTATAAAAAAAACGGACTGGATTAGAGTTTGCAGCTGGCACTGGACTGTGGAAGCCAAAAACTGCAGAGACCAATGAAGAGGCTTTGTGTGAGAACGGGAAGAGGTTGTTGTTGTTGTTGTTGGTGATTGGGAGAAGCGAATCTCGAATGTTTAGTGCCCGGATGGCCGGGATTTATTTTCTGTTTTGTTTGATTTCCATGCAACCTTTTAAATAAAACTGTCTGCAAGTCGGATTTTAAGAAATCGCTGCCGTCCGTACTCACTTTTCCCAGGGAAGGTGATTCCCCAACCCCCCCCCCCCCCCCCCCCCCCCCCCCCCCCCCCCCCCCCCCCCCCCCCAAAAAAAAAATATAATATTATTATTATTATTATTATTATTTCAGATTTTGTACTTTGATGCTCCTTTCTCCACCCCCCCCCCCAATGCTTTCTTTTTGCAACATGTTTTGTGAAGATAATAATAATAATAATAATAATAATAATAATATTATAAATAATGACATTATATATAATTTAGATTATTATTATTATTATTATTATTATTAATAATAATAATCTAAATTATATATAATGTCATTATTTATAATATTATTATTATTATTATTATTATTATTATTATTATTATTATCTTCACAAAACATGTTGCAAAAAGAAAGCATTGTTGGTACCCAATTAAAAAAAATAAAAATAAAAATTGTATATTATATTTTTATCTATAGACAAAACACGTGAAAATATGTCTGTTTTCCTACTTTTATAAAAAAAAAAAAAAACAATTTACAGAATAAAAAAAGAAAAGAATACATTTTTTTTTTTTTTTTTTTTTTTTAAATGTTACATTTTTGTATCATGTGCTCGGGGCTTTACTTTAGGGTCTTTTTTTTTTATTATTTATTTATTTTTTTTAAATTGGACATTTTACAGAATAAAAAAAAAAAATGTAGAATGTTTTATTCGCTTCTTTTTTACAGTTACTTTATTTTTTAATTATGAACACTTTATTTTTATTTTTTTTTTAATAAAAAATGACCCTAAAGTAAAGCCCCGAGCACATGATATGAAAATGAGAAGTAACTTTTTTTTTTTTTTTTCAATGTAATGTTTTTTCAGATCGTTCGTACGGTGCTTTTTCTAAAAGCTGATTCAGATTTTTTTTATTTATTTAATTTTTTTTTTTTTTTTTTGTCCGACCAAAAGCTGGATGTGCAGACTATAAAATTGTAATCGTATGTGGACATAGCGTCTGACTTTCGTATAACTAGTACAGTTTTTGTCCGGGGGGGGGGGGGGGGCGGGTTCTTAAGTGCAAGACTACGCATGCTCAGAAATAAAAGAATACATACAAAACGATTCAACACATTACGTCACTTCTGAAGTTGAATTCTGTCATATGAGAATTTTCGTATTGTCAGTAACCTCTTCACTTTCAACATGAGACTCGCGTGCAGCAACAAAAAAAAAAAAACGTCTTCTGAAAGTCAGATTTTGTGTTAGCGAGGCTTAACGCTTCCAGTACAAAGCAAGGATGTTATTTACAAAGAGAGAGGTGTGTGTGTTTTTTTCTTTTTTTTTTTTTTTTCTTCTCAATTTTTACGCTGGAAATATAAATGAAACTAACAAAAAATGTATTAAACAAAAAATAAAGTTGAAAAAAATAGTTAAGAGGAGAGGAGAGGGGGGGGGGGGGGGGGAGTCACTTAGGCCTGATTAACACCTTTGCATTTTTTAGCGCTTTTGGCAGATTTGTACAACAGAACGTGTTCCATAGGAAACCAAGTTATATGGACTATACTACAAATCTGCAAAAAGCACAAAAAAAAATGCAAAGGTGTTAATTAGGCCTAAGTGACTCCTTCCTCCCCCTCTTCTCTTAACTATTTTTTTATTTTTTAATACATTTTTTGTTAGTTTCATTTATATTTCCAGCGTAAATTAAGGGAAAAATAAAGGGGGAGATAGAGAATATTAATAAAATATATATATATATATATACACACCGTATTTATCGGCGTATAACACGCACCAGCGTATAACACGCACCCCAAGTTTAGGAGGGCATTTTAAGGAAAAAAAGTTTTAGGAGGGAAGTTTAGGGAAAAAAAACTTACATTTAAGTGTCATTTGCAGCCTTGCCCAGTGTGTCTTGCAGCCTTGTCCAGTGTCATTTGCAGCCTTGCCCAGTGTCATTTGCAGCCTTGCCCAGTGTCATTTGCAGCCTTGCCCAGTGTCATTTGCAGCCTTGCCCAGCGTCATTTGCAGCTTGCCCAGTGTCATTTGCAACCTTGCCCAGTGTCAATTGCAGCCTTGCCCAGTGTGTCTTGCAGCCTTGCCCAGCGTCATTTGCAGCCTTGCCCAGTGTCATTTGCAGCCTTGCCCAGTGTCATTTGCAGCCTTGCCCAGCGTCATTTGCAGCTTGCCCAGTGTCATTTGCAACCTTGCCCAGTGTCAATTGCAGCCTTGCCCAGTGTGTCTTGCAGCCTTGCCCAGCGTCATTTGCAGCCTTGCCCAGTGTCATTTGCAGCCTTGCCCAGTGTCATTTGCAGCCTTGCCCAGCGTCATTTGCAGCCTTGCCCAGCGTGTTTTGCTGCCTTGCCCAGTGTGATTTGCAGCTTGTCAGTGTCTTTTGCAGCTTTGTTACACTGTAAGGCCCCTTTCACACTGGGGCGGGAGCCGCGGTGACGGTAAAGCAGCGCTATATATAGCGCTGCTTTACCGTCATTTTGCCCGCGGTATTCGGCCACTCGCGGTGCGGTTTTACCCCCCGCGAACGGCCGAAAAAGGGTTAAAGACCCCCGTAGCGGCGCTTTGCGGCGGTATTGCCGCGGTTTTACCGCGGTGTCCCATTCAAATCAATGGGAAGGAGCGGTATAGGAGCGGTGAATACACGGCTCCTATCCCGCTCCAAAGATGCTGCTAGCAGGACTTTTTTTGCCGTCCTGCTAGGGCACCGCTCCTGTGTGAAAGCCCGCCGGCTTTCACACTGGAGTTAAAGGGGCCGGATTTTTTCAGGCGGTATACAGGCGCTATTTATAGCGCTGTACCGCCTGAAAACCCCCCCAGTGTGAAAGGGGCCTTACACTCAATGGCACGTGCAAACTATTGCACTGCCATACGTTGCTGCAAATGAGGTGTGTGTTTTTTCTTTTTTGTACACGTCAAATAAAGTTAGTTAAAAAAAAAAATAAAGAGAGCAGCGTGATTCGCTTAATCGCGATCCTCAATGCGCCCCTTATACCAGCCAGGAACATATGGTTCGAGTTATGAGGCGCTCCGGTAGTCCTTTGTGTGAATCCGACCGAAATTTCTGTGTTTTCCCTCAATCCCTGTCACTGACATCTGCTTTTGTTTTCCCTCCAGTATCTTCTGATATCTGTATGAAAAGCCGGCATGATGATTTCTGGATCCTCTTTGGTTTTATTTCTTTTCCTCGTGCCAACAAGCACACGTAAGTGTTTTTTTTTTTTTAATGATTTTACTTCTGATTACTTTAGGGTAATTTTTTATTTTTTTTTAAATAAATAAAAAAAGTGTTTATAATAAAAAAATAAAAAAAAATAAAAATAAAGTAACTGTAAAAAAATAGGAAATAAAACACGACTACTTTATTTTTATTCTGTACATTGTCCAATTTAAAAAAAATAAAATAATAAAAAAATAAATAAAGAAATAAATAACAAAAGGGATCCTAAAGTAAAGCCCCGAGCACATGATACAAAAATCATATGTAATATTTAAAAAAAAAAACACATTTTTATTTTTTTAATTATGAACACTTTTTTTTTTAATTCTGTAAATTGTTTTTTTTTATAAAAAGTAGGAAAACAAAGACATATTTTCACGTGTTTTGTCTATAGATAAAAATATAATATACAATTTTTTTTTATTTATTTTTTTTATGATTTTACAGAATGAGAAAGTCCTTATTGTGGGGGAACGTGTGAGTTTTATGCATAAACCCTTATGCCGCGTACACACGATCGGAAATTCCGCCAGCAAAAGACAGATGTGAGCTTTTGGTCAGAAATTGCGACCGTGTATATGCTCCATCGGACTTTTGCTGGCGGCATTTCGGCGAGGAAAGATTGAGAGCAGGGTCTACCCTTTTTTTTTTTTTTTTTTTTTTTCAGACGGAAAAAGTTTCTATTGGAAATGCCATTCTTCTGTAGCAATTCCGACGCGCAAAAAAAAAAAAAAAAAACACGCATGCTCGGAAACAATTTGACGCATGCTCGGAAGCATTGAGCTTCTTTTTCTGGGCTCGTCGTAGTGTTGTACGTCACCGCGTTCTTGGCAGACGAAAGTTCAGCGAACTTTTGTGTGACCGTGTGTACGCAAGCCAAGCTTGAGCGGAATTTCGTCGGGAAAAACATCCAAGATTTTTCCGACAGAAATTCCGCTCGTGTGTACGCGGCATAAGAGTGATGATCTCACATTTTCTCCCTTTTTTTTTTATTTTTTGTATTTTTTTTGATCTGTTGAATATACAACTGAAAGTGTTTTGTTTGATACGGGCAGAAAAATACCCATTGATCCTGCCAAAAACCAGCCAGTCAGCTCCTATATTTTGTACCCTCTGATTTTCTTGCACTGTCATCACCAATAACTGTATAATAAGCCTGAAACAACTCGCCAGCTGTGACAAATTCTAATTCTGAACATATTTTGCTTAAGTTACAGCGGAGTTCATCCCATATAAAAGTCAGCGGCTACACTTTTAAAGGGGAGGGCCACCCAAAAAAAAAAAACTGCATTAATAATCTTAAAAAACAAAAAACAAAAAAAAAGCATTAATAATCTTAAGAAAAAAAAAATGCGTTAATCTTAAAAAAAAAAAAAAAAATGCATTAACAATCTTAAAAAAAAAAAAATGCATTAATAATCTTAAGAAAAAAAAATAAAATGCGTTAATCTTAAAAAACTATTATTTTTTTTAAAAAATGCATTAATAATCTTAAAAAAAAATTTGTTTATTTTCGTTTCGTTTTTTTTTGTTTCCGTTGATTCGTAACGATCAAGTTGTCAGTGTTCGTATTCGTAACGATTCGTATTTTCGTAAAAGTTATTTTTTCGTTGATTCGTATTTCCGTTAATTTTAGTTTATTCGAAAAATTCGGACGCATTCGTAGTTATTTGTACATTCGTAACATTCATAACATTCGTAATCAGAGCATAATTCATAATTTTATGTAATGTGTATGCTATTATTACATTGTAAGAGACACGGAAAATTCCGAATCAAAAAAAAAAGTTACGAATGTACAAATTTGTTCGTTCAATCCGTTCGAGGCACGTTAAGCAGCGCCATTGTAGGAGACACGGAAAATTACGAATCAAAGAAAGAAAAAAAAAGTTACGAATGTACAAATTTGTTCGTTCAATCCGTTCAAGGCACGTTAAGCAGCGCCATTGTAAGAGACACGGAAAATTACGAATCGGAAAAAAAAAAGTTACGAATGTACGAATTTTTTCGTTCAATCCATTCGAGGCACTTTAAGCAGCGCCATTGTAAGAGACACGGAAAATTACGAATCGGAAAAAAAAAAAAAGTTACGAATGTACAAATTTTTTCGTTCAATCCATTCGAGGTACTTTAAGCAGCGCCATTGTAAGAGACAGGGAAAATTACCAATTCAACAACAAAAAAAAAGTTACGAATGTACGAATTTTTTCGTTCATTTTGATTTTCGTTGTTCCTGTTTTAGTTTTTCGGATTTTCTTCTTTCGTACCTTCGTTGTTTCTAATTAGTTTTTTTCGGATTTTCTTTGTTTTCGGATTCGTTCGATTTAAACGATTCGTTAAAATTTTAGCGAATCGTTCGTTCATTCGTACGAAAACGAATGAACGAAAATAACGAAAAAAAAAAACGAAATGAATTGCACATGTCTACCTATGATGACTGAGCTGCGATATTTTATATTGTTCTTGGGTAGATAACACTTTATGGCCATGAAGGCTTCTATACTAATGGGAAGGGATCGATCAAATGCAGTTGGGGAAGTCAGGTCACCGCCACTCACATAATCTGTGGAGCGCTCATCTCTTTTATCTATAGATATAGTGGAAGAGTGAGCGCGGCCACACAGGGGCAGGAAATGCGTTACTGGCAGGATCACTGGGTGAAAAAAAAGGGGGTGGGGAATCCTGGAAAAAAAAAACAAATTCAGCCATCGTATCGAAGGACTGATGAGCTGCAATATTTGATACATTTGTGTTTTTGGGTATAGATAACGCTCTGTGGCCACGAAGGCTCCTACAGAATACCCAGGTTGAAGCTCCCACTCTAACTACATTATACAACATGACATTTATTTGTATATTATACTTTTTTTTTTTTTTTTATTTATTTTAATTTTTTTTTAATCATCTAGATCTTCTATCATGCTTGCGCTAACTTTTAATTGTCAGCCTTTTTGCTTTAAAGTTAAATAAAAAAAAAAAAGCTAAAACTATGAATTCAGTTAAAATGACTCGTTTTCCCTCTCTTAGAATTTATAACGAAGGAATGTGGAGAAAATCTAGAAATCCCCACAAGCATGGACACTGTAGCACTGACAATCCCTGCGACAAAAGAACTATTACTGTCAATCAATAACTCAACTCGTGAGTCGCAGTGCACGGAGAATGAAAAGTTTTGTGTTCAGGTCGGAGAAGACGGGACACAGATGACCCTGACTGTGCACAGTGTCACCTTCGAGGATCAGGGGAAATATGCCCTTCGCTATGAACCTAGCGTTCGTGACCCTAAAATTTTTTATATAATAGTGACAGGTAAGGAAAGACAAAATAAAGTGAGCTAAATGAGCATTAGGGGCAATAATATACTTAAAGCAAAACTTCCTACAAAACCAGGTTTTTGTTGCACTGCAGACCTTCAATCCAGAGCTGCACCGCAATACTCCTTTTCTGCCACTAGATGTCCTATTTGGTTTTCTCACTTGAATGATGGCCAGCATCCATTTAACTTACTTCCTCTGACCGGTCATGGACCTGCCCCCTGCCTGTGACTGCACAGTGATGCACGCATCTGTCACTCTGCTCTCTCCACCGATCAACATGTTATCAGCACATGACTTGATTGGCTGCTTCCCTCAGTCTGAGCTCTGCTGTACAAGCACTGCAAAAGTCTGATGCCAAGTCAGACCTGTAATGATGAATTAATGATTACAGAGCTGCAATAATGGGTAATGTTGTGTGTGGGGTTTGTTTTTTGTTTTTTATATTTAAAAAAAAAAAATGTTATGTATTTTTTTCTGACATTCAGCTTTAATTTTATTTATGCAGCCATTGATATGGATAGGGCCCTCCCCCTACCCATATCAATGGCTGCATAAATAAAAGCTGTATATTACTGGGGCTCCCATTGTCCAGTACCCCTCGTACTGGACAATGGGAGCCCCAGTAATATACAGCTTCACTGCCTTTTTATTTTATTTATTTTTTTATTTATTTTTTTCATGCTGTTGGGACTTCTATTTATTGCTCCGATGAAAGGGACCTATCGAGTGTAGCTGTTACTTGTACAGATGGTGAAAATGCTGTTAGAAGTATGACATGACTCTATATATAAAGGATGAGAGCTCCACGATTTATTCAAGATTTATTCCAGCAAATGTTTC